>PVJX010009639.1:0-44961 GCA_004027295.1 Dolichotis patagonum | reverse complement strand
TGAGAACATTGATTCAGGAGAGGTAAATACAAATGAGATTGAGGGCAGCAAAAGTGCAACATCAAACACAGCATTAGCAGACATAAAGAGATATATTCAGGACCTTGTAAGTGGGACCAAAACTGAAATATTAATTCAAATTAAACAAGAGATAAGTAGATTAATAAAAGAAGGGCTGGGCACCTCTCAAGCAGACACAGACAGAAGAATGGAGGAACACAAATTGAGAGAAAAATTTAATGAAGAATTCAGAAAAAACCTAGAATTCATGAAGCAGATTCAAGGAGATTATCAGGAAACTAAAGACTCTATAGAAAGCTGGCAAAACTGCTTGAAAGAAACCAAAGATAGACTATCAAAAATTGAACACAGGCTTGCAATGTGGGGTCATGAAAGGGAAGATCTCTTAAAAATAACAAAGGAGCAGGCAGTAAAGACACAAAGACTGGAAGATGACAAGAGGATCTATAACTTAAGAATAAAGTATGTGAATGAAGAAGCAGGAATCAAATCAGAGGAATTACAAAGGCTATTGATGGAAATTATTAAGGAAAATTTCCCAAGCATAGAAAAAAGAAATGATATGCAGAGGTATGAAGCATACAGAACTCCATCCACCTACAACCCAAACAGAGCTACATCCAGACACATAATAGTCAAGATCCCAGAAATTCAATATAAGAACAGAATATTAAAAGCCATCAGAGAAGAGAAACAGATCACCTATAGAGGAAAACCCATCAAAATCACAGCAGACTTCTCGACACAGACCATCAGGTAAAGAAGAGCTTGGAGTGAAGTAATTGAAGCACTGAAGGAGAACAATCTCCAGCCCAGATTGATGTATCCTGCAAAACTCTCTCTAGAAATTAATGGAGAAACATGATGCTTCCATGACAAAGAGGAAGTAGGAGAATTTGTGACCACTAGTCCAACCCTACAAAAGATTCTGAAGGACATTCTAGGGAGAGAGAACAAGAATACGAGCATTTCAGGAACACTGGCAGGAAGGCCTCTGTGAACGAGGCAGACAGTGAAGTGGAAGAGAAAAATAGACTATCAATGGCAGAAAAATAGAATAGCAGAAATGAGGCAGAGAAGATTTCCTATAATCTCTAGTATAGAGGGCCTCAAAATACTAACAGAGAGAAACACAGGAAGAGTAGATCAGCAGATAGGGTCCATTGAGCTGCTCTATATAGGGAGGCAGTGGGACCCAAAACAAGCAGTGCACCCCATGGGAGTGAAAGGGGAGGAATTGTCTAAAAAAGGGAGGCAGAGGATATTGTTAATGGGGTAACAAGATTTAAAATTTACATTAATCTCACCACTCTGCTTGGATGGATTATGTGCTGTTCCAGTTCATCTATTTACAGTAGACTTGAGGACATGGTGAGCTATCCCCAAAATAAGAGGACATATGGTAATCATCCCTAATTTTCCTATCAACTTAATCTGAAGCCCTTTATAACTTACAATGTCTTATTATGACTGATCTTATTTGAATCTGGTTTGTTAGATTGCTATTTTGTATTGACTGATTTTATTTAAAACTGTTATGATGGATAGCCTCAAGTCTAAGTGTATAGGGAACTACACTGAAGATGACAAGATTCACTAAGATACCCACTCTGGTTTGATTATTACTTGTTTTTGAAGTCTTATAATGTCTCCAATGCTTTGTGTTTATTAATGTTGTTATATACTGCTGAGACACCATGGTAACCATTGTAGATCACCTTGTATAGTGGTTTTATGTGACTTTTCTGCCTCATGATTTTCTAGGAATTGTTTTGTTTCATCTTGCTTTGTTTTGTTTTTCCTGCTAATACAGAAATGATAGATATACATGTAGAGACTCATGCATGTGTAGAGCTTATAAACAGTTTACGAGAACCAACTATATAACACATGTTGAAATGAACAACTACTTTGAAGAAAAAGAGACGCTACAATACCCAGTGCTGGTTCCACAATGTCATGATATGAAGTCCAGCAAAACTATCACTTTTTGTTCAAAGTGATCTCAGCTTGCTTTGCTTTGTTTAAGTTCAACACACATGAAGGCATGGACAGCTGTTTTGAGGAGAATGAGAGACACTATGACAGCCATTCTTGGCTTCCCTAACGTCTGGTCTTGAAGACCTGTAATGCCCTCCTTGTCCTGCTCAGATCAATTCCATAGTAGGTTGTTTCATGTGAATTCCCTATGTGTGACAATATGGACAACTATTTGGAAGAAAACAAGAGTCAATATGATAGAGAGTGAATATCTCCGATTGTGTAGTTTTGAAATTTTTGTCTCTTACATTGCTGTCTTGTGATCCGCTTTGCTCTGTTTTGTTGTGTTTAATTTTACCTTTTTGATATAATTGCATGTATACTTGAGTGGGTAAGATGGATGACCATATTGCTGTTTTTGTCAGATAGTGGAGCAGAGCTGTTAACAGACTCACTGTGTGAATATCTACTTTATATGTTTTAATTTTGTAATTTGAACAACTATTTCCAAGAAGTCAGTATGTAATTTGTCAAGTAATAATTTATTAGCTTTTTTTGTTGTTGTTTTTTTTCCTTTTTTCCTTGGAATACTGTATTGTGGCTACCCTTTATTCTGCTTTGTTTTGTTTTGTTTTGTTTTGTTTTGTTTTTTTCTCTTTAAATAAAATTATATAAAAAAAGAATGACACAGTAGTTTCTTTCGCCAATCAGTATACACTGTGTTGAGTCAGCAAAACCGCTTTCTAGGAAAGAACAAGGGTGCATTATTACTGAGAGCTCTTGCAGCCCAGTGTGTTACACTTACATTGGATGTATTTCTAAGGTAAATCTCAAGAATGACACAGTAGTTTCTTTCACAAAATCATACCACTCTGTGTTGAGTAAGCAAACCCACTTTAAAGGAAAGAACAAGGGTGCATTATTACTGAGAGCTCTTGCAGCCCAGTGCGTTACACTCACATTGGATGTATTTCTAAGGTAAATCCCAAGAATGGCACGGTACTTTCTTTTGACAAATCATTTCACACTGTGGAGAGTAAGCAAACCAATTTTCTAGGAAAAACCAAGAGCACATTATTACTGAGTGCTCTTTCAGCTCAGTGTGTTACAGTAGTGTTGGAGATATTTCTAAGGTAAATCACAAGAATGACACAGTAGTTTCTTTCCCAAAATGAGGTAACACTGTGGTGAGTAAGCAAACACACTTTCTAGTAAAGAACAATGGTGCCATATTACTGAGTGTTCTTTCAGCCCAGTGCCTTGCACTTGTGTTGGAGTTATTTCTAAGGTAAATCACAAGAATGACACAGTAGTTTTTTTTCCCCAAAATCATGTCTCAGTGTGATGAGGAAGCAAACCCACCTTTTAGGAAAGAACAAGGGTACATTAATACTGAGTGCTCTTTCAGCCCAGTGCATTACAGTTGTGTTGGAGGTATTTCTGAGGTAAATATCAAGAATGACACAGTAGTTTCTTTGCCAAATCATTTAACAATGTGGAGAGTAAGCAAACCAAGTTTCAAGGAAAGATCAACTGTGCGTTATTACTGAGAGCTCTTGCAGCCCAGTGCAGTACACTTACATTGGACGTATTTCTATGGTAAATCTCAAGAATGGCACAGTACTTTCTCTTGCCAAATCATTTCACACTGTGGAGAGTAAGCAAACCAAGTATCTAGGAAAAAACAAGAGTGCGTTATTACTGAGTGCTCTTTCAGGTCACTGAATTACACTAGTGTTGGAGATATTTCTAAGGTAAATCACAAGAGTGACACAGTAGTTTCTTTTCCAAAACCAGGTAACACTGTGGTGAGTAAGCAAACACAGTTTCTAGTAAAGAACAATGGTGCAATATTACTGAGTGTTCTTTCAGCCCAGTGCCTTGCACTTGCGTTGGAGTTATTTCTAAGTTAAATCACAAGGACACAGTAGATTGTTTCGCAAAATCATATCTCAGTGTGATGAGTAAGCAAATCCACTTTCTAGGAAAGAACAAGGGTGCATTATTACAGAGTGCTCTTTCAGCCCAGTGCATTTCACTTGTGTTGGAGGTATTTCTTAGGGAAATCACAAGAATGACACAGGATATTTTTCACAAAATAATGGCTCACTGTGATGCATAGGAAAACCAACTGTCTCTGACAGAACAATGGTGCGTTATTACAGAGTGCCCTTTTATCCCAGTGTGCTACACTTGTGTTCCAGTTATTTCTGAGGTGAATTACAAGAATTACAGAGTAGTTTCTTTCCCAATATCAGGTAACACTGTGGACGGTAAGCAAACACCCTTTCTAGGAAAGAACAAGGGTGCATTTTGCTGAGTGCTCTTAAAGCCCACTGCATTACATTTGTTTTGTAGGTATTTCTGAGGTAAATCACAAGAATGACACAGTAGTTTCTTTGAGAAAATCATGCCACACTGTGTTGAGTAAGCAAACAGACTTTCTAGGAAAGAGCGAGGGTGCATTATTACTGAGAGCTCTTGCAGCCCAGTGCATTACAGTTACATTGGACGTATTTCTCAGGTAAATCTCAAGAATGACACAGTAGTTTCTTTTACCAATCATTTCACACTGTGGGGTGTAAGCAAACCCACTTTGTAGGAAAGAACAAGGGTGCGTTATTAATGAGTGCTCTTTCCTCTCAGTGCGTTACACTGGTGTTGGAGATATTTCTAAGGTAAATCACAAGAATGACACAGTAGTTTCTTTCCCAAAATCAGGTAACACTCTGGTGAGTAAACAAATACACTTTATAATAAAGAAAAATGGTGCCATATTACTGAGTGTTCTTTCAGCCCAGTGCCTTGCACATATTTTGGAGTTAATTCTAAGGTAAATCACAAGAATGACACAGTAGTATCTTTCCCAAAATCATGTCTCAGTGTGATGAGGAAGCAAACCCACCTTCTAGGAAAGAACAAGGGTGCATTACTACTGAGCACTCTTTCAGCCCAGTGCCTTGCACTAGTTTTGGAGTTATTTATAAGTTATATCACAAGAATGACACAGTAGAATGCTTCGCAAAATCATATCTCAGTGTGATGAGTTAGCAAACCCACTTTTGAGGAAAGAACAAGGGAGCATTATTACAGAGTGCTCTTTCAGGCCAATGCATTACACTTATGTGGGAGGTATTTTCAGGTAAATCAAAAGAATGACACAGTAGTTTCTTTCACAAAATCATGTCACACTGTTGTGAGTAAGCAAACCCACTATCTAGGAAAGAATAAGGGGGTATTATTACTGAGTACTCTTTCAGTCCAGTGCATTACACCTGTGTTGGAGGTATTTCTGAGGTAAATCTCAAGAATGACACAGTATTTTCTATGCCAAATCATTTCACAATGTGGAGAGTAACCAAACCAAGTTTCTAGGAAAAATCAAGGGTGAGTTAGAATTGAGTCTTCTTTCAGCTCAGTGCGTTACACTATTGTTGGAGATATTTCTAAGATAAATCACAAGAATGACACAGTAGTTTCTTTTGCAAAATCAGGTAACAAAATGTGGTGAGTAAGCAAACACACTTTATAGTAAAAAAGAATGGTGCCATATTACTGAGTGTTCTTTCAGCCCAGTGCCTTGCACTTGTGTTGGAGTTATTTCTAAGTTAAATCACAAAAATGACCCAGTAGTTTCTTTAAAAAAATCATGTCTCAGTGTGATGAGGAAGCAAACCCACCTTCTAGGAAAGAACAAGGGTGTATTATTACTGAGTGCTCTTTCAGCCCAGTGCCTTGCACTTGTGTTGGAGTTATTTCTAAGGCAAATCACAAGAATGACACAGGGTTTTCTTTCACAAAATCATTGCACTCTGTGGTAAGTAAACCCACTTCCTAGGAAAGAATAAGGGTGTGTTATTACTGAGTGCTCTTTCAGCCCAGTGCACTACACTTTTGTGTGAGGTATCTCTAAGGTAAATCACAAGAACGACATAGTAGTTTCTTTTACAAAATCATACCACTCTGTGTTCAGTAAGTAAACCCACTTTCTAGGAAAGAAAAAGGTTGCATTTTTACTGAGAGCTCTTGGAGCCCCGTTCATTACACTTACAGTGGACGTATTTCTAAAGTAAATCTCAAGAATGGCACAGTACTTTCTCTTGCCAAATCATTTTACACTGTGGAGGGTAAGCAAACCAAGTTTCTAGGAAAAAACAAGAGCGCCTTATTACTGAGTGCTCTTTCAGCTCAGTGCATTACACTAGTTTTGGAGATATTTCTAAGGTAAATCACAAGAATGACACAGTAGTTTCTTTCAGAAAATCATGCTACACTGTGTTCAGTAAGCAAACACACTTTCTAGGAAAGAGCAAGGGTGCATTATTACACAGTGCTCTTTCAGCCCAGTGCTTTACACTTGTGTTGGAGTTATTTTCAGGTAAATCACAAGAATGAAACAGTATTTTCTTTCACAAAATCATTTCACACTGTGGTGAGTAAGCAAACCCACTTTCTAGCAAAGAACAAGGGCACATTATTAATGAGTGCTCTTTCAGCTCAGTGTGTTACACTAGTGTTGGAGATATTTCTAAGATAAATCACAAGAATGACACAGCAGTTTTTTTTCTGAAATCAGGAAACACCGTGGTGAGTAAGCAAACCCACTTTATAGTAAAGAACAATGGTGCCATATTACTGAGTATTCTTTCAGCCTAGTGCCTTGCACTTTTGTTGGAGTTATTTCTAAGGTAAATCACAAGAATGACACAATACTTTTGTTCCAAAAATCATGTCTCAGTGTGATGAGGAAGCAAACCCACCTTCTAGGAAAGAATAAGGGTGCATTATTACAGAGTGCTCTTTCAGCCCAGTGCATTTCACTTGTGTTTATTTTTAGGGAAATCACAAGAATGACACAGTAAATTTTTCCCAAAATAATGGCTCACTGTGGGGAGTACAAAAACCAGCTTTCTCTGACAGAACAACAGTACGTTACTATTGAGGCCCCTTTTAGCCCAGTGTGCTACACTTGTGTTCCACTGATTTCTGAGGTAAATCTCAAGAATGACACAGGGTTTTCTTTCACAAAATCATGTCACCCTGTGGTGAGTAAGTAAACCCACTTCCTAGGAAAGAATAAGGATGAGTTATTACTGAGTGCTCTTTCAGCCCAGTGCGCTACACATTTGTGGGAGGTATCTCTAAGGTTAATCACAAGAATGACATAGTAGTTTGTTTCATAAAATCATACCACTCTGTATTGAGTAAGGAAACCCACTTTCTAGGAAAAAAAAAAGGGTGCATTATTACTGAGAGCTCTTGCAGCCCAGTGCGTTACACTTACATTGGACTTATTTCTAAAGTAAATCTCAAGAATGGCACAGTACTTTATTTTGCCAAATCATTTCACACTGTGGAGTGTAAGCAAACCAATTTTCTAGGAAAAACCAAGGGTGCTTTATTACTGAGTGCTCTTTCATCTCAGTACGTTACACTAGTGTTGGAGATATTTCTAAGGTAAATCACAAGAATGACACAGTAGCTTTTTTCCAAAATCAGGAAACACTGTGGTGAGTAAGTGAACACACTTTCTAGGACAGAACAATGGTGCCATATTACTGAGTATTCTTTCAGCCCAGTGCCTTGCACTTGTGTTGGAGTTGTTTCTAAGGTAAATCACAAGAATGACCCAGTACTTTCGTTCCCAAAATCATGTCTTAGTGTGATGAGGAAGCAAACCCACCTTCTAGGAAAGAACAAGGGTTTATTATTATTGAGTGTTCTTTCAGCCCAGTGCCTTGCACCTGTGTTGAAGTTAGTTCTTAGGAAAATCACAAGAATGACACAGTAAATTTTTCCCAAAATAATGGCTCCCTGTGGTGAGTATGAAAACCAGCTTTCTCTGACAGAACAACGGTGCATTACTACTGAGGCTGCTTTTAGCCCAGTGTGCTACACTTGTGTTCCACTGATTTCTGAGGTAAATCTCAAGAATGACACAGGGTTTTCTTTCGCAAAATCATGTCACTCTGTGGTGAGTAAGTAAACTCACTGATGAACTCAAACAGGAGTAAATGAGTGAAATAAGTATACCACAATTGAGAGAAAAGAACAATAAATAGGTAAGGTTTCAAAATAAAAATAATCAACTTTTGGCAATAAAAAACTGAAAATTTCAGGCTAAAACCCCATGAAATTCCCACTAATGTATTATATAAAGCAAAAGTTAAAATTTCAAGGCCTTAAGGTAAGTAAAATTGCATATTACATTTTGAAAACAATGAAGTGAAAAATAAGAAATGATAAACAAATCATCAAAACATCTGGAATGCAATTTAAAAACTAAACATAGTAGTTTTGGGAATAAAATAGGTCATCAAGTTACATGCTAACATCATGGAACATCTATTCAGTAAAACAATAGCACAAAGTTTAGCATGTTTTTTTAAAGTAGTGAATTTCCAGACATAGTAGGCATTTAGAATCTCCCCACACATAACCAAAAAGAAGTCTTTCACATTATGTAGTTAAAATGTTAAGGGCACAGAAGAAAGAAGGAAAAATAAAATCTGTAAGACAAAATGTCAAACCACTTAGAAAGCCAAATTTATCCAAATAACAGGGAACCTGTCAGTAGAAATGTGAAGGATCAAGAAGGCATGAAACAATGTATGTCAGTAACAGAAATCAGTGAGGTGTACAAATATGCTACTAAAGTGTCCTCCTCCACTAGGTATCTGCCCAGAAATGATTTCCATTTTCCTCTTTTGTGAACTTTTTCTAACTTTTTCTGATTCTTTCCCTTGCATGATATCAGTTACCTATTGATAGTCTCCTTTTCCTTCTACTTGAATTTGATTGCTTATAAATAAATGGCTCTTATATTCTATAATCATTTAACAGATTGTTATTATAAACCTAGTGAGTACAAAACACCTATGAAACAGAAATCTGTTTCTCACAAACTTCCAATGTAGAGACTGGGGTGGAAAATAGTTAAAGTCAGCCCAAAATTATATCAAAATATTGACAACTTGGTTATTGGTACAAAGAAAATTAGAATGTTGAACTAAGGCAGGAATGGAAGACTCTTTGAACAATAATATGAAAGGCCTCACTCAAAATGTGGCACCTAGAGTGAAGTTAGTAAAGCCAGCTCTTTAGGGAAAGGGCACATTTGGAAACAGAGAAGCTGGAGCTTTGTTAGCTCTTGGGGAAAAACCAACACTAGTGAAGCACAGAGAAGGAAGTGGTGAGAAGTCAAAGATGTGCTTGGTCAGGTAGAGGTGACTGGAGGATGAGCCAGAGAGTTCTGGACCAGGGCAGGGATTTCTACCATGATGAGAAGCCATAGGAAAAGTAGGAGAGTGTCATAAACTCTAGATTGTAAATCCTCTAAGTCATAACATATATTTAATTTTTAATATAAATTTTGATCCCTCTTGTTGTCAGTAGAGAATGGACATTTTTATTTCCCAAAAATCTCTGAACAAATGATTCATTATTTATTTTTTTATACCTACAATGTTTTTTTATTAGTGTCTTGTGGCAGAGCAGTATGACTACAATCATTGTGGAAAGACAGTGCACACAGTGTGCATCCTAATTCTTTTCACCCTCTCTTCTCCTCCCATCCTTTCTCCCTCTGTCCAACTCTGGTTCCATTTTCATTTTGCATAAGATTAACCACATCTGATTGAAAACATGATGCTCATAGCAAGACAGTTACCTATTAGGGAAAGTCATTTGTTTTATCCACAGTATCTTCATGTTATTTTTCATCTCTGCATTTCTCAGTGCATAGATCAAGAGATTCAATATGGGTGTGATGATGGAATCCAACACAGTTATTGCTTTGTTAATGGGGTAAGTAGCCACAGGCCTCATGTACAAGAACATACCTGGCACAAAAATCAACATGACCATTGTGAGGTGGGAACCACAGGTGGAGATGGCCTTGTGCTTCCTTTCAAGTCTGTGAGACTTCAGAGAACATAAAATGACTATGTACAAAGCTATGAGAATAAGGAAAATCACCACACACACAACACCACTGTTGAAGATGACCCAGAGGCTCAGCATGTGGGTGTCCATGCAGGCACCTATAGGTGATTTTGAGAATCCTACGTTTTATTTTCCTGTTCTTTCATACAGGCTGGTTCATTTCAGTTTTTAAAAAAGTTACTCAAAGGTATAAAAGTAGAGAAAACAATATAGCTTGATCTAACTCCAGTTAAAGCACAAGTATAAAATGACATTTCTAACATATCCCTGCCTAAGGAATAAATAGCACTAACATGTAAAGCAAACATATATTAAATGTGAATCACTGACATCCTTTTAGAGTAAGTTGTGAGTTTATACTGAAGTTAATTCAACTGATAACTTCTCATAGTTTGAAAGATATTTCTATACTATAATTCTATACTAGAACTGAACTTATGTATTAAGTACTTAGCCAAACAATAGATGATTGTTAGAAAATGTGAATATCTGTCAAATACTGTAAGATTTTCTCATCAAATTCATGATTCTTTTGCAAAAAGCAACTTCTTCAGAGAGTCCAAGAGCCAGGCAAAATTATTGTAGCTTGATGTTTAATTGTGGAGTCAAGTTTCATGGGAATCCAATAGGGGTAAACATCTAATTATTCAAAGTTCACCAAATTCATGAAACAAGGATTCATAATGTTTTCAAAGAAATGTTTAAAGCAGAAGCCTTAAGACTCTCTGAGGCTAAGGAAGAAAAGTTCCTTCTGGGCCACCAGAGATTTACTTTCTCTCCAATTAAGAACATTTGTTAAAGCAATAGCCATTGCTTCTTCTAAGTCCATTTCATCTTCCTTTATTAATCCTATTGACTATATTTTGTGTCAAAGTAGGAGGATTTTGCTTTGTTTCTGAGGAAGGCCATCATGAGAACCTGTCCTCCTCCGGTGTCAGATCCAAGCATCAGTGCACAGAGGAGCAGGGAGACCCAGCCCCACTCTTATCCTCACAGTACTATCCCTTGAGGCTGTTTCAACTTGGACAGAGGTGTTAATTTCTCACCCAATGTGTTACCACCTGCCTATCATAATAGTAATGTGTTCTCAGGGGCAAGGTCTTTTCTGGGGCAGGACCAACAAGCTGCTCCTCATGCAGAATTCCAATTCACAACATCAACCACTGTATTATCTGTTTCCTCACTGGGATTTGAACCTCAATCCCACAATCACATCAATCTTGCAGTATCTAGAATATATGAACTGGAAGGAACCTGACTCAAATCTAACTCTAGATTCTAATTCCTGTTACCACTGAGATTAGAAGATTTTTAAAATTTAGGCACAAAAGGTATGTAAGTTATTTCCAGTTTCTTAAGAAATGGCAGGTCCAGGAATTGCTTTACCATTAAAATAAAAGGATTATAACTCTGGTTTCTTTCTGTCATCAGTTTTTTTTAATTAACTAACTGCCTTGACATCAATTTTCAGCATGTACACACATAATTAAAATCCAGTCCTGCCCCATAAGCTTTGGGCTTGTACTTTGGTATATGATGCTTGTTTCTCCTCTTGCTGCTTTATAACTCAGCTCACTCCAAAGATTATGGCTATGATAATAACTAATAATCCAGAGCCTTGTAAGTTTGCTCTCCCTAAAGTCATGCCTGTTTAAAAACTTACCCAACCTAAATTCTGCACAGGAATACCCAAGGGATGAAGTCCCCTGCCTTTAACAAATGCTTGTAGCAGGTGCCCACTTCTTCTTCTGCCTCAATATATGAGCTCTTTGACATCTGCAGACTTCACTTCAGCATTCTGTGAACACACTCCCTCTCTCAGGGGGCTGTGAATAAGCAGTTTATTATGTTTTATGAATTATTTTTTCACTCCCTCATTGTTCACTACACACACACACACACACACACACACACACACACACACACTCACCAGCCTTTGTTTATTTTCAGAACTTTTTGGATGGAGATGCTCTTGCAAGCAATAAACTGGACACAGATCTGATTATATAAGGCAGAAAGACTATTGCTGATATTTGGTTTTTGAAATACCATAAATGGAAAAGGAAATTAATAGAAATTATACTAAAGAAAACATAAAAAACCAATAGATTATGAAAGGTGCTTGTCAACATAAATCATCAGGGAAATGCAAATCAAAATCACAATGAAATATTAACATAACTATTAAGGTGACTATCATGCATAAAAGAAGAAGAAAATGAACAGAGAAGGTAAAGATAAAGAGGAACGAAAGATGGAAAGAAGGAAGGGATGGAAGGATGGAGGGGGAGGAAGTAATTATTTTAAAAACACAAATGAGGGAGTGCTATGATCATTTTGTTTTAATTATCCAAGTTACATAAATTATCCTTTAGTGACTGAAAGTGAAATTTCAATTGGAGTATCCAAAATCATGGATATTTTAATATACACAAAATAAAGCTATGTCTCTTTACACAGAATGTTGAGTTGGAATTCAGGTATACGAATTACAATGTGTCATCTGTTAAGTATATGAGGATCTTGTTGCTTAAGTAAATTCTACACTAACTACACCATCTTTTGTCTTATTTCCTCACCTATTTCCTAGAGCAGAACGAAAGAAAAGATCTCTGTAATATCACCTTCTAAATTCCTTAGTAGCACATATATCAAAAGGGAGCTGATGTTTATCTAGAGTACAAAATATAAAGAATACAGCAATTGTGACATCTAGCATTCTAACACCTTCCAAAGTAAAGTGGGTGAACATGAGTTTTGAAAAACCAATGCAGAGTGCTAAATACAAGGAAAAATGTGACATAACGCTATTCACAGAAAGGAACAGATTTTTTATACTATAATATATAAAAGGCTTTATAAAATTGGTAATGCCTGGAAGGACTTAAGGGAGGAAGGAAAGACAGAAAGAAAGAAGAACAGAAGAAAGGAAGGAAGGAGGGAAGGAGGAAGGAAGCAGGGAGGAAGGGAGGAGGGAAGGAAAGATGGAAGGAAAAAAGGAAGGAAGGAAGGAAAGAGAAAGAAAGAAAGAAAGAAAGAAAGAAAGAAAAGAAGGAAGAGTAAATAGAGAAAAATATTAACCCAAGTGGCAATTCCTTGGGAACCAGAAAAGTTTCTGTCCTTAGAAACAAAGTGTGTTTCTAAGCCATTTTCCAAAAAGATGCGGTAACAGTGATCAGTTTATCCAATGCTCAATTCCCAAATATGTTGAAAGCCCAATATTTTAAGCTACCTTTAATTATTCATATTATTTACAGTAATGTGTGAACACAGCTGTTTTGAACAGATTTTCAACATTTCTGTTAATAATTGATAAATTGTTCAAGTGTCCTTTAGATTCACTTTGTTTGCTTTATCTTCAGCATGTAAGCCAACAGTATAGTAAGATTTCTCAAGTATTTGTTTCTACATATTTTAGACAGTTTCTCACTATGTCCATGAAGAAGGTTTGCATAATTATGTGCCACACCTATTCTGGGCACTTGACTTAACAGGTGAATAATTCAAATGATATTTCCCACTATGATGAGCATAGACCCTAGTGAGGAAAAGAGGGAGAAAAATAAATAATAGATCATCATAGTGTATTTTGTTAAACATTTTATATATGCTATAGAAAACTGAAAGGTTTAGCATGGCAAAAAGAATCATCAGGGCTGGGAAAAGTTGCAATTTTAAAACTCAGGACATAATTCTTGGAGAGCATCATATTTGAGCAAACATTTGAAAAGTTTGACAGGAAGCCATGTGGATGTCTGCATTCTAGGAATATGTCTACCAGATTGCAGAAAGAGCAAGCTGCCCAATGAGGCAGGACTCAGATGGGAGAAGGAAGTAAGTCAAACAGGGGGTGGCTAAAGAGATTTTATTTTCCATGAAGGGGAAATCATGCACAAATGGAGAGCTTTGAGCAGAGGAGGAGAGACAAGGATCAACTCACCTGTGAAAGGTCACTTTGGATGTTAAAATAATATTCAACTCAGATGAGCTGAAGAGCAGAAGACAAATGAAAAATCATGAAGCAGAATGAGGAATACCTTAAGCAAACCTAGATAAACTGGAAACAGAATGAATTAATTTTATTAGGAATTAAGAATGATCAAGAGTTTCTAGTAATGCTACTAGAATGAGCAAAACCATGGGTAAGACTAACAATTGGATGGCGCAATGCTGAGCTGATTCACTGTACTGACAATTCATTTTAAACTGGGGTGATAAAAAAATCTGACTGCAACAGATTTAAGATGGACTGAGGAAAAAATTGCTGGAGATAGTACTTAGCAAGAATAAAATTTTTTCTGTATGTTTCTTTTAGAATGAAAGAATTCTGGTTCCTGGTGTGGAAGTGCTCACAGTGACTTGAGTGCAGTAGTAAAGTTCCCTTCAACTAACTGTAAGAATTTGGTGAGTCTGGCAAGAGTGTGGGTGACTCCCTCCTCCACACAAAGAACATCAGGCAGGGGGAGGAGTGTGCCAATAAGCCTCCCCATATTGAAGAAAATCAAAAGGGCTTATAAGACACACAGGCACACAGTAGGGACACATTGTGGTCTCAGGTGGCACAAAAACTATTGACAGGGAGATTTAGTGAGCTGGACTAAACTAAAGACAAAGTAAGAGCAGGAAATAACTGTTGACCTACATCAATACTCATAAGTTTGTCAGCCAGGAAGAATATAAGACTCACCCAATGGGCCCTGCAGGAGGAATTCACTATGGTACTCAGCAATCAGACAAACATCAACCACACAGTAGAACCCTAAGATCCACAACAGATAGTTGAGACTATTGGGATTGAAAGACCAAATAATTTCCCAAAGGGTAAAAATGACAAAACAAAAAAACAAAATGCAATCTCAAACATCTAGCCCATCAGAAGCAAGTACAGGCAACAATGAAATAGAGGACTTAAAAGTCATACCCAGAAATCTCTGAAAAGATAGCAAATGAAATAAAGAAACAAATCCATGAGGCTATAGAAGAAATCAAATTAGAAATAGTTTTCCACATAAAGACAGAAATAACAATGTTAGTAAAGGAGTTGATCAGCATAGTCAAGGAAGAAATAGATTCAAAAAATACAGGAACATGAGAAATTGATTGAAACTTTGAGTGAACAATATAGAAAACAAGCAGAATCTATGAAACAAATTCAAAGAGATATCCAAGAAACAGAAACTTCTACTGAAAGCTGGCAAAACTATTTAAATGAGGTTGAGGATAGAATTTAGGACCTTGAGGACAGAATCACAGTCAGTGATCATGAAAGAGTAGAACTTTTAAAAACAAAAAGCAACATGAAATGACAATACAGCAGCTTCAGGATGATGCCAATAGAAACAATATAAGATTAATAGTCATAAATGAAGATGCAGGACATAGGTAAACTATTCATAGAAGTAATAGCAGAAAATTTCCCAAACATGGGGAAAGAATCTGATACACAGATAAGTGAGGCATAGCATGCCAAATAATCACAACCAACATAAATCTACACCCAGACATATAATAATTAGAATCCCAGATATACAACATAAAAACAGAGTACTAAAAGCTGTTAGAGAAAAGACAAAACACCTATCAAGGAAAAGCATTCAGAATCACAGCAGATTTTGCAGTGCAAGTCCTCAAGTTAAGATGAACTTGGAGTGAGATATTTCAAGCCCTGAAAGAAAACCACTTTCAACCCAGACTGATGTACCCAGCAAAACAGTCTTTCAAATTTAATGGAGAAACAAGATAATTCCATGACAAAGAACAACTGAACAAATTTAAGTCCACCAAACCAACCCTAAAAAGAGTATTGAAAGACACACTAGATAGAGAAAAAATGACCATAATCTGCAGAACAACAGCAGAAAGACATCACCAGGCACGGCAAGCAATTAAATAAGGGGTAAAAGCAGAAAACAAACAACAGAAACATAACATGGCAAAGTTGAGCCAGTACATATCAGTTATATCCATAAATGTAAATGGCCTCAATTCACCTATTAAAAGGAAAAGATTTCAAGAATGGATCAAGAAACAGGAACCCACAGTATTCTGTATACAAGGAACACATCTGACTCAAAAGGATACTCACAGATTAAAAGTCAAAGGATGGAAAACAATATTCCATGCATCAGGAACCCAGAAAAAAGTGGGGTATCTACAATATGAGCTTCAAACCAAAAATGGAGAAACAAAATGATTAAAAGAGATAAAAGAGAAAATGATTATAAAAGATAAAGGTCACTACATACTTGTTAGTGGAAAACTTCAAGAAGAATTAACAATTATAAATATATATGCACCAAATACAGGAGTACCTAACTATATAAGACAAATACTAATGGACATGAATAATCAAATACACAAGAACACAATTGTAATAGGAGACCTCAATACTCCACTGTCACAAAGAGATAGATCAAGTAGGCAAAAAGTCAGCAAAGGAATAATAGAACTAGGCTGGGGATTTAGCTCAGCAGCATAAAGCTCCTGCCTGGCAAGTGCGATGTTGTGATTTTGATCCCCAGTACAAAAAAAAAAAAAAACAAACAAAAAAAAAAACAAAAAACTGAATTCTACCTGTGAGACAATGGATTGAGTAGTTGTTTACAGAATGTTCCACATCAGAACATATATTCTTCTCAGCTGCACATAGGACATTCTGCAAAACAGACCATATTTTATCCCATAAAACATTCTTAAGTAATTGCAAAAGGAGTAAAATTATCCCATGCAAAATATCTGACCATAGCACACTGAAATTGGAAATTAATGGCAAAAGAAATCACAAAACCTGAATAAATACATGGAAATTAAATAACAAACTTCTGAACAACCAGTGGGCTGCAGATAAAATTAAATAAATAAAGCAATACCTATAATTCAATGAAAATGCAGAGACAACATACCATAATCTGTGGGATGCAATGAAAGCAGCCTTAAGAGGAAAATATATAACAATAAACTGCCATATCAAGAAAACAGAACAAGTACAAATAAACAAACTAATGCTTCATCTCAAGCTTCTAGAAAAAGAAAAACAAGTAAAACCCAAAGTTCATAGAAGAGAGGAAATTGTATAGATCAGAGCAGAAATTAATGCAATTGAAACTGAAAAAACAATACAAAGAATTAATAGATCAAAAAGCTGGTTCTCTGAGACTATAAACAATATTAACAAGCCTCTAGCTAACCTTGTCAAGAAAAAGAAAGAAAAAAACCCAAATTCACACAATAAGAACTGAAAAGAGGGAAATTACTACAGAGCCCATAAAAATTTAAAAGATCATGAACACCAACTTTGAAAGTCTCTACTCACATATAGTGAAAAACACAGAGGAAATAGCTTTCCATAAGTATATATACTACCAAAGCTCAATAAAAAAGATATAGCAATTTTGAATAACTCAATATCAGCTATTGAAATTGAAAACATAATAAAAAACTTACCAACAAAGAAAAGTCCAGGTTCTGATGGATTCATGGCTGAATTCTTCAAGAAATTTAGAGCAGATTTAACACCAGTATTCATTAAGCTCTTCAATGAAATTGAAAAGGAAGCAATCCTCCCTAAATTATTCCTTAAGGCAAGTATCACTCTCATACCAAAACCAGGGAAAGACCCAACCAAAGGGGACAACTATAGGCCAATCTCACTAATGAACATTGATGCAAAGATTCTCAATAAAATACTGGCAAATAGAATGCAACAAATTATCAAGAAGATTATATATCATGACCAAGTGGGATTCATTACAGGAATGCAATGATGGTTTATCATACATAAATCAATAAGTATAATATACCACATCAACAGAGCCAAAAACAAAAACCACATGTTCATCTCAATAGATGCAGAAAAAGCTATTTATGAAGTTCAACATGTGTTCTTGATAAAAAAAAAACCTTCAGAAACTCAGAATACATGGTGTCTACCTCAATCTCATAAAGCCCATCTATGACAAAGCAAGAGCCAAAATTATACTAAATGGACAAAAACTGAAAGCTTTCACTCTACAATCAGGAACAAGTGAAGGATGTCCACCATCACCACCCCTATACAATATAGCTCTGGAAATATTAGAGCAATCAGACAAGAGAGACAAATAAAAGGAATAAAGATAGGAGAGGAAGAAGTTAAGTTATCACTATTTGCAGATGACATGATACTCTACATAGAAGATCCAAAAAACTCCATTAAAAGACTGCTAGAGGTAATAAACAAATTCAACAGTGTATCTGTATACAAAATTAATGCTTAAAAATCAATAGCATTCCTGTACACAAACAAAAATCTCACTGAGAAAGCAATTATGGAACTATCACCTTTTACAATGGCATCTAAAAAATGAAATACTTAGGAATCAACTTAACCAAGAATGTAAAAGAACTATATGGTGAAACTTATGCTGTTGTAAAAAGGAGATTGAAGAGGATATTAGAAAATGGAAGGATATTCCTTGTTCTTGGCTAAGAAGAACCAACATTGTGAAAATGGCCATAATCCCCAAACTGTCATACAGGTTTAATGCAATCCCAATAAAAGTACCATTAACATACCTTACATATCTAGAAGAAATACTCCTAAAATTCATTTGGAACAGAAGAAACCTAGAAAAGCAAAGTAAATTCTGGGCAACAAAGGCAAGGAAGGAGGCATCTCAATTTCTGACTTGAAACTGTACTACAAAGCTATAGTGATAAAATCAGCATGGTATTGGCAAAGAAATAGACCTGAGAATCAATGGCACAGATTATAAGATGCAAGCACAACTACAAAGACACTCAGCCATCTGATACTTCACAAAGGGGCTAAACATGTTCACTGAAAGAAGGATAGCCTTTTTCATAAATGGTGTTGGAAAAACTGGCTCTCTACATGCAGAAGACTGAAAGTAGATCTATGTCTATCACCATGCAAAAATATAGAGTCAAAATGGGTCAAAAATATAAATATTAAAACAGAAACACTAAATCTACTGGAAGAGAAGGTAGGTAGAAGTCTTGGAGACAGAGGGGTAGACCGAGAATTCATGAACAAAATGCAAACTACATGGGAAACACTTCAAAGAATCAACAACTGGGATCTTGTATTATTGGAAAGTTTTTGCACTTCAAAAGAAATCACCAAAAAAAAAAAAATGGAAAGAAAACACACAGAATGGGAAAGAGTTTTAGCCAACAACCCTTCAGACACAGGACTTTAATCAAGAACATATAAAGAATTGAAAAACATCAAGCCACCCAAATTCAAAGACCCTCTCCAAAAATGGGCATCTGAGATGAACACACAGTTCTCAGATGAAGATATATAAATGGCAAATAAATACATGAAGAAATGTTCACTATCACTGGTCATTCAAGAAATGCAAATTAAAATGATATTTCATCTCACTCTGGAAAGAATAGCTGCCATCAAGAAATCAACTGATAACAAATGTTGGTGAGGCTGTGGGGAAAAAGGAAACACTGCTTCACTGTTGGTGGGAGTGTGGACTGGTGAAGCCACTATGGAAATCAGTGAGGAGATTTCTCAGACTAGGATTGGAAGTTCCATTCAATCCAGCTATTTCTCTCCTGAGTATTTTCCCAGAAAAACTGAAAAGGTCATATCACAATGATATATGTGTACTCATGTTCATAGCAGCAAAATTTGTAAAAGCTAAATCTTGCAAACAACAAAATTGCCCACCAACTGCAGACTGGATGAAAAAGATGTGGTATTTTTATACAATGGAATATTACTCATCTATAAATAGGATGATCTTGAGAACTTTATAGTTAAATGTAGGCAATTTGAGACTATCCTCATAAGTGAAATAAATAAGAATCATATTTTTAAATATTACCTATGTCTGTAGTGTAAAAAGTAATAAAAACTGTAGGAGTATTAAGACCCAAATTGTGTAATCACTATTATAAAAAAGAAAGGAAAAGAAAGTGCTCTAAATAATATCACTGCATGCATTTTTAAGTGTATAAGATAGATAACCATATTACTAAGTTTTTGTTGGATCATTGAACAGAACTGTTTGCACTCTCACTGTTTGAATGTCCACTTTTTATGCTTTAATTTTGTAATTTGAACAAGTATTTCTAAGATGACAATACATAATTTATCAACTAGTGATTTCTTATTGTTTATTCTTTTTTGAAATTCTGTATTATTTCTACCCTTTTTTGTTTTGCTTTGTTAAAAAATAATTTTAATAAACTTGTAGGCAATACATTTTTTGGTTTCTCAAATTTATCTTTCAAAGAGTAAATATAAATAAGAAAGAAGTTCTTTTTATTTATATTCCAAATAACAAGTTAACTGATATTTTTGCAAGTAACTGGGATTACCATGACAAAATTAGGATATTCTCTCCAAATAAATTCTGTGTCAGGTTTCTGCATTCATGAATTGTTAATCATAGCTGTATTTGATACCTAGCTAGAGCTTTTATTCTCAGACAATCTAGTTATTTAAAATGTGATGCTTTTTGAATGGCATAATCTCAGAAATTCTAAGGCAGAGAAGATGTGAACACATCAATTTCCTTTAAGGACAGATTAAATGGTAACAATATCTCCCATCTAGAAGCCTTTATTTATATAAAGTAATTCAACAAAGTAGCCTTTTCTGTTGTGTTTCTTAGAAATTATCAACTAAATATAATAAAGATTTCAGGAAATAAATGAGAATTTTAGTACAATTAACATATTGCTTGTTATTTCTACTGAATCATTTTTCTCTTTGTCATATGAATAGATATAACACTACTCAGTTGAGGGTCAAATAAAATAGAATTATATTTATGTAGACTGGAAAATTTAATAGTGATGCATATTTAAGAGAGTAGTTGGAAGTGTTTTCCCCATTAAATGTAGGCCTACATTTTATAAGAAGGCCTGAAGGATGAGTATTTCCATGACAATCTATTTTAGCATCTAAAAATGAACAATACCACATGAACTGCTACTTGTTAGTCTACATATCAACAAGCATAGATTGTTTTAATCCAGGGAAAGCAAGAATCATTGTTTCACAGAAGTATAATTTTTCATATTTATTTACTGAGTAGGGGAAAAAAAGATGGAACAGCTGTCTCATTAAATCATTTCTCAAATCATTTACTATATTAGTCATAGCACTTTAATATTTCTTTATCCTCCAAATGCATAAAACCTTCTTCTTGAATGTTCCCTTATGTTATATTTTCATTGTCCAAGCAGATGGATTGCAAATGAAATTCATGGAAAGATTTATTTGTCCCAAAGAATATTACTTCCTTTCAGATTAAGTATGCCAGTTAATATCTCCTCCCTCTTGGGTATCTGGGAACTCACTGCTTCTATTCCATTATATTTGATTCCAATACAAAGAATAATGACTTGAATTCTAATGCCCTGGAGACATTTCAAACTTGTTCTTGGTCTTGCCAACTTTTTTTCTGTTTAATCTAACAGTGGTTTAATAGTTTTATTTTACAACAATACAAGGACATATATGCTTACTGAATTGGAAATAGAATTCAAAATGCTTATAGGATACATAACCTCACTTTCTAGGAACCAAAATTAAGAAAAAAATACAAAAGATATATAGACAAGATTAAAAATGTCAGTAAAATTGTTCAATGTACCTGATGATTGAGTCAAGTCAGATGATTGGTCAGAATAAGTAGATATCCTATCCTATTTTGACATTAAGAAAAGTTTCACTTGGGATATAAAGAAACAGTTCAGTTATTATAGTTATGGAATAACCAGAGTTATAGATTATAATTTTCTTTTATGGTAGGTTAAGGGGAAAGAGAATAGAAATTAGTTATTTTGCAATTCTGAACAATTCAATAAGTTTATTTTATGTTTACTATTTTTCAAACCATTTGCTTAATCACATGAGTCCATTAATCAAACAAGTGATGTATAACTGATCTTTAATTTGAAATGAAATTTTTCTTTGAAGAAGTAAAGGAAATTCTGTCACCTGGGGCAAAGATGTTAAGTAACATACTGTGACCTACTGTATTTCTCCAGACTCCTATGACTGTTTTCACATGACCCAGAGTTACCAGGCCATGGGAATACATTATGCAATTTTTCCTGCCTGTAAAAAGAGTTATTGTACAGTCCGTGTGAAATGATGTTCCTTAAGAGAGTTTGTTACATCAAGATGATATCAGTAGTGAGATCTATAACAAACATTGATGATATCATAGTAAGAAGGAGGCTGCACTCAAATACTTTCCTTCTTCCAAGCTTTTGAGACCATTTAATGGTCTACAGTGTAAAAAATGCACATAAACTAGTTTTTTTTAATCCCTGTAATCTGGTCTTTTCGAAGCACATTCTTTTTCATTTACCACTTTGAACAGAGCCTCTTGACCCACAAGGGCAAAATTTATTTTGCTCTTTGTGGCCTAGGCAATGAAAGTGAGACTTTAACTAAATTGTGTTCTGTGTGATTGATCTATTTTTGTCTTTTTGAGATAGGATTTCACTATGCAGTTCAGGATGATCTTGAACTTACTTTGTAGACCAGGCTGGTCTCAAGCTTACAATGATACTCCTGCCTCAGCCTCCAAAGTGCTGGAATTACAAGCATGTACCACCATGTTCAGCAGATGATTTTCTCTACTCTTTACAAAGCTGCTTTACTTTTATCTATCTGTACATACTCTTAAAGAATTTGCTAAAGACTAAGACATTACTGCTGTCCTGCACTTATGTTCAAACATGAGCCCTAATGTAGAGGAATTAACAACACAATATGCACGTGGAAACTTGCAAACCAGTAAGATAATACAAGAAAGGTGAAATGTGTACTGTAAGAGAGATGCCCATTGCTTTGGAAGTGATGAATTCCCTGGGAGAAATCTTCCTATATAGGAAGCATTTGAATACATTTTGAAGTATGATGGAGTGTCTTCCCTATTCCTTCACCTTCCCTTATGTGCAGATGTGAGATTCCATTGAATGTCTTTGCTAAAAGAATATTTTGGGTATAAGACACCATTCAGAAAACTTCTCAGAAGTCACTGGGGGAAACAACAATATGAGGATATGCTAGAAAGATTGGAAGTTAGAAAAGTAAATCAGGAACATGTTGTGATGGATTTCACCTGTAGTCTGTGGGAAGTTCTTGAGTAGCGGAGATAGGGCATTTACCTGTCATCAGTGTGAATCTTGGATCATACTATTGAGGGATAAGAGACAAGAGGAAAACTTTACTTTAGTGCTTGGGACAAGTGATAAAGCCTAAACTGGGAGAGGGTGAGTGACTATAAGAAGAAGCATATATGAACCAAGGATGTAAGTGTTTCAAAGCAATGTTTTCCAGAAATAGTCAAGAAATTTAAGACTATCCAATTCTGTAATGAAGTATATGTCCTCAGATCTAGACCTCTGAATATAGTGGAAGCTATCATGTTCCAGAAAATCTCAGCTTACATTGATAATATAAATCATTCTCAATTCTGTAATGAAGTATATGTCCTCAGATCTAGACCTCTGAATATAGTGGAAGCTATCATGTTCCAGAAAATCTCAGCTTACATTGATAATATAAATCATTCTCCCTTGTAAGCAAATTATAATAAAACACGATGTTATTCTGTTCCAATATATACTAGCTATATTTATTTTATAGCAACAGAATTCTCATTGGCTACTTTATTTAACAAAAGAAAGACTAAATATATTAAAGGCCATTTGGAAGGTACTGAGAGACAGACTATGAAGTTGCAATTAGGCATAATGTGCAATCATGTGGTAGATTCTTTTCAGACTACTCTCCAGCTCCTTTTACTCAGAAAAGAATACAGGACATCCCAACAATGGTCCTTTCTGAAGAAGCAAGTATTTCTGTTTTAGGTTTGCTAATGGTCAGTTTCCCTGAATGAAGGTCATTGTGTCAGTCTGCATTAAAGTATTACACTTGTGTCCATGCAGTCAGGTTGTAAATCATGTTTCCATTTGCATTGAAAGGGTATTTTCTGAATTCTCACCCAGTAAGTGTAAAAAATGTTTAAAATATAGGGAAGGTTTTAAAAATACTTAATAATATCATGTGTCAGTAATCCACAAATTAAGTGTTATTGTCAGTATTTTATGAGTAAAATATATCTATATACTGAAATTGGTCACAGTAAGAGAATACTTCCAGATAGGTAGTCTTGGCTTTTCTATACATATCTTCTTAAATGCACTACTATTTATGTATCATTAATCATTTCTGATTAGGTTAGACTGTTACAAAATGATTCAAAAATCACAGTGGTATAAAGTAAAAAAAATGCACTTACTCATTTTGCATAATCATTGTAAGTCATTTATAATTATTTCACTCTTGACTTTGGGGTAGCTGTAATTCTGTCCCATATGTTTTGTCATTTGTCCATGATTTGATCCAGCCAATAATAGGCCTGTATCTTAGACACAGTGTTGCTATGTTTGAAATAAGAGACAGAGGGAAAAAGGAGAGGACTGAGAGAAGGAGAAGATGTGGCAGAAGGAGAGGGAGGAGAATGAATGATATAATGATTTGAGAGATTTTGCTTTGATGTAGCATATATGTACTGATTTTATTGGTCAAAAAATAAATGAAATGTTCCAACCTCATATCATATTGGATAATGGTAGGAAAATGTGTTCTTACTGGGAAGTCAGTGAATAAATGGAAGCACTCATAAGCTATTTTAATCCTTATACATCATCTTGAATATTCTCAAGCTTGATTCAAAATCATTACCCTGTCTGTAAGAAATATCAGCCCAAAATTTCCTTCAGTAACAGTAACGTGGCAAAAAATAGAATATTCTCATAATGTGTATCTCATATTTTAATGCTTCTATTTGAAGCCCATGGACAAAATTCTTTATCTGTTCCCACCACTGTGGCCTATCTAATAATTTCTATGGTACTCCTGTCAATTGCAATTAACAGTTATTAATTTAACCTAGTAGAACTTGGTTTCTCAATCTATTTTCTTATAGCCACAGACTCTTTGATATGTTGCATTACAAGATATTGCCTAATATGTTTTATACTTTCCCCAGTCTCCAGTAAGGTTTCTTTTCATTCAGAGACATCAAAGTTCTTTCTTCAGCTTTCCTGTTCATGGTATTACCTTACTCTGGATAATACTTTCCATACTATTTTTTAAATATACAGGATTTTTATAGGATGTAAAAAGAACTAAGAATTGTTACGTTCAGACACTCCTCATGAGCAGCTCCTCATGATGAATGTAATCTTTATGTACTGCAAACATGTACCCTTAAAAATAAACCTAAAAATATTGTGCTATGCAACAAAAATCTTCCATGCATCAGTGGTTTAACACAGTGAAGATTGAGTCCTTCACAGATATTTGCTGGATTGCTTATATCTGCTGTCATTAATTGCAGATCCATAGCATTTATGCTCTAGAAGTTCACTAACTTCTCCTTTATCTTAACATACTATATTTTTTGCTAAAAATTAAATGAAAGGAGGAATATGTATACATATATATATATATATAATTCTTTACACTGTACCAAGTATGATAATAGTTTTACTAATTCTCATGTTTCACAAAATTATTCATAAAGCATTTTTCAGTAGGTGATGTAATTTTTCAAGAGCAAACATTGAAAAAATTATCCATGAAAGTAGGTACACTGAAGTATTACTACTAATATAATATAATATAATATAATAGTATCCTGTTTAAATAATCATGGTTCCTGACACTTGTTTTGTTTCTCATCTTTATTTAAAAATATATACAATGAATTTTGACAACAAAGACCAACATTGTAAACTCAGTTCTATCTCATTTAAGACTGGTTCTTTATCATACAATTTATATACACATGTTGTACAGATTTGTTCTTATTTTATAATGTCTTACAAATCAAATTGTTGAAACAATATGAACTGGAGGATAGATGGTGAGTTGTAAGTGGTTAAAATATAATTTATCCAGGAGACTTTTAAGTCCTTGTGGACAGTTCAGATTCCTCTATTTTGGGTAAGCAAAGAAGTTAGGCACAAATTAAAATAAGCCTTTAGGCCTTATTTAAAAGCTGTCAGCCATGAAAAAACTTTATATGAAAAAATCCTGATCAGTCCTTGGAAGCAATATATGAAGTAAATATAATGATCTCAGGGTCACAGCTACACTCCCATGTTCATTTCTGACACCACCCTGGAGAGGACATGTGGAATATTTGGTTGTGGACTGCACAGAGTCTATGACTCCTGCCTTGCTCAACTTGTACCCTGGAGACCCAGTGATGGCAGAAGATGAGTGAGTTGCTTTGCATGCAGATGCAATTGCACAATCATTTTCATCTGTAACATTCAGATATGTGGTAATTCAATAGGAAAATGGCATTCTGGGGATTGTGTGTAATGAACATCTGTTCTCACCAGGTACAAATGCCTCCAGCAAGATTGGATTTCCTCTAGGACATCTGATCCAGAAACCCAAGGTAGGAAAACTCAAGTTGTGGGAAATAATCTTTAAAAAACATTATAAACAAGCTCTCTTAGTTCTCCATTAGCTGCTTAGATGACTAATTTGCTGAAGTCCGTTGAAATTTTCCTATGATACTAGTTTAATACTCCTCAAAATTTAATGAAATTGAAAGGGAAGCAACTCTTCCTAACTCATTCCTGGAGGCAAATATTACTCTGATAGCCAAATTAGAGAAAATTGCAACCAAAAAGGAGATCTACAGGCCAATCTTCCTTATGAACATAAAAGAAAACATCCTCCATAAAATACTAGCAAACAGAATGAAGCAAATAATCAGCAAGATTATAAACCATAACCATGTGGGATTCATCTCAGGAATGCAGGAATGGTTCAAAATATACAAATAAATAAATGTAATATACCACATCAACCAGACAAAAAACACATGATCATCTCAATTGAGGCAGCAAAAGCTTTTGATAAAGTCAAACACTCACTCATGATAAGAATCCTACAGAAAAAACGGGGTAATCTGTACCTCAATCTAATAAAAGCCATATATCACAAACCAATAGTCAACATCATACTAAATGGACAAACACTGAAAGCTTTCATTCTAAAATCAGGAACAAGACAAGGATGTCCACTATCACCACTCTTACTCAACATAGTTCTGGAAACATTAGCCAGAGCAATTTAAAACAGAGATAAATAAAAGGAACAAAGATAGGAAAGGATGAGTTTAAGTTATCATTATTTTCAGATAGCATGAAGACCCCAGGAACTCCACCAAAAAACTACTAGAGTTAATAAACAAATTCAGCACTATAGCCAAATACAGTCTACACTCAAAAATCAATAGCATTCCTGTACACAAATAAAAAGCTCTCTGAGAGAAATAACCTCTTTTATAATATTAAAAAAATGAAATATTTAGGAATAAATCTAATAAAGGATGTAAAAGATCTATACATAGAAAACAGTACTACTCTGACAAAGGAGACTTAAGGGGATATTAGAAAATGAAAAGATATGTATAGCTCATGGATAGGACATACTATCATTGTGAAAATAGCCATAGTCTCAAAACTGTTACATAGATTTAATGCAATACCAATCAAAATATCATCCATATACCTCAGTAATCTAGAGAAAACATTCCTAAAATTGATTCAGAAACATAAGAGAATAGCAGTGGTAATAAGAGCAACAAAGGCAAGGCAGGAGGCATTCCAATTCCAGACTTGAAATTATACTACAAAGATACTGTGATAAAATCAGTATAGTACTTCCAAAGAAAATCAGATCTGAGGATCAGTGAAACAGAGAAGAAGGGGCATACAGAACTACAAAGCAACTCAGCTACTCTATGTTTGACAAAGGGGTCAAATTTGTTCACTGCAAGATAGCCTATTTAATAAATGATGCTGGAAAAATTGGCTTTCCACACGCCAAAGACTAAAACTAGACACATATCTATCACTGTGCACTAAACTACAGTCAAAATGGATCAAAGAACTAAATGTTAAAATAGAGACACTATATTTACTGGAATATGAGGTAGGCACAAATCTGCAAATAGTTCATGGACAATATACAAACTGCAGGGAAGTACTTCAAAGAATCAACAATTGTCTCATTAAAAAGCTTTTGCACTTCAAAAGAAATCACTAACTGAATGAAAAGAAAACCCACAGAATGGGAAAAAATTTAACCAACTGTACCTCAGACAAAGGACTTATGCCTCAAACATAAAAAGAATTGAAAAACATCAGATACCTAAATTCAAAGAAGCAACCCAAAAATTGGCATCTGAAATGAACACATACTTCTAAGGTGAACAAATACAAATAACAAATAAATATATGATGAAATTTTCAGCATCATTGGCCATTCAAGAAATCCAAATCAAATCAATACTGAGATTGCATCTACTCCAGAAAGAATGTGCATCATTAAGAAATCAACCAATAACAAATGGTGGGGATGTGGGAAAAAAGGAACTATTTTCCACTGTTGGTGGGAGTATATATACTGGTAAAACCACTGTGAAAACCAGTGTTGAGATTCTTCAGAAAACTAGGATTGGATGTCCCATTAAATCCAGCTATTATCCTTCTGTATTTTTCTAGAAGAACTGAAAACAACAGGCCACAACAATATATGTGATTCCATGTTTATAGCAACAAAATTAGTAATAGCTAAATCTTGGAAAGAGCCTAAATGCCCATTGAACACATAATGGATAAAAATGATGTGGTAATTTTATACAGTGGAAATTACTTAGATATAAAGAAGGATTGAGACTTTTACTGGTAAATTGATGCAAATAGAGTCCATACTTATAAATGAATTACATCAGCCTCACATAGATAAATATTGTATTGATTCACTAAAGGAAAAAAAAGAGTAAATGAGATCCAAAATATGGATGAGATCCAAAACAAGTAAATGAGATCCAATAAATAATGTGAAAATGGAAAGGAAAGAAAGTGCTCAAAAGGAAAGAATAAGTGGGACAAGGAAAATGAGAAAAGAAAGAAGGGAAAAGATTATGTGTGTGTGTGTGTGTGTGTGTGTGTGTGTGTGTGTGATTGTATACCAAATAATTAACTAATGGGTGCTGTTGAAGCTGGAAATTGACCACACATGCAAGGCTGGGGCATGGCCATCCCAAGAATAAAGAGCACACAGAGCAAGCCACATGAAGAAGCTGCTTCAGCCCAGATATACCTAGCCCCAGGAAAATCTGAGCAGTGGGTTTCTAGGACAACAGATCATGTGACATGAAGTTCCTAAAATATTTAAACATCCCGGCACAGTGGGAGCAATTTCTTTCCTCTCATCAGGAGAATAAGTCAGGAGAATTGACTCCAGTTTTGACTATTGTTTATTTTCCATCCTTTCATGGTCCTTCATTCCAGGAACCTTAATAGCCACATGGGTTATAGCAGATAACTATACTACTAATCTCTGTTCATCAAAAAGAACAATTTGTATTTTGAATGCCTGACTGATCATTTTGTTCATGCCTAAACCTTATAATCTGAAGAATCACTGCAAGATAGTAGTATACAATATATGAATTAGTATTAATTTCTTATTTCTTTTTAAAATTCTCTATAAGTTTATCCTTTTTTGCTTTTTTTATAAGCATGTTAAATACTGGTCCTGAAGCAAGGCCAGCAGATTGCTGTAGCTGCTGGTTTCAAACAGGAGCCTAAAGAGAATTCTTTCTGTGGTCTGTTGGCCATTTCAGAACTTTGGAAATGTAATGGTCAATTCATCAGAAAGAAATACCAGGTGAGTATGGTGGACTTTAGGGGGCCTGCAGGGGAGAGACCCTGGAACCTCAGGACCTGCACCATAAGGTTGACTTGGGGTGCCGGGAGAACAAGGAGCTCTTCCCCTCTCTGGGGGGAAGACTTTTGGCCGCTCAAGGAGAGAGAGACCGGTATGTCGGGACCTGCACCATGCAGTTGACTCGGGGTGCTGGGAGAACAAGGAACTCCTCCCCTTTCTGGGTAGTGGCTATGATCCTGCTGGCATGTGGGCTGAGAATAAGACATCTCATGTCATCCTGTCTCCAGTCCCGTGTCCCCCACCACCTTAGCAAGTGGGAGCCAGCTAACTACACATCTTGTGAAAAGATTGGCTATGAGCTCCCCATATGCAAAGATATGGACAACCATATGGAAGAAAACAAGAGACAATATGACAGATAGTGAAGATCTCTGGTTGTCTAGCTTTTTTAAAAATTTTATTTAAAGAGAAAAAAAAGAATAAAGGGTAGCAACAATATAGAATTCCAAGGAAAAAAGGAAAAGAACAAAAACAACCAAAACAAAAAAAAAAAACTACGTAATTATTACTTGACAAATTACATACTGACTTCTTGGAAATAGTTGTTCAAATTATAATGTTAAAACATGTAAACTAGACATTTGAACAGTGAGACTGTTAACAGTTCTGCTCCATGATCTGACAAAAACAACAATATGGTCATCCATCTTACCCACTCAAATATAAATGCAATTAAATCAAAAGGTCAAAATTAAACACAACAAAACAGAACAAAGCAGGTCACAAGAAAGCAATGTAAGAGACAAAAATTTCAAAGCTAGACAATTGGAGATATTCACTCTCTATCATATTGACTCTTGTTTTCTTCTAAACAGTTGTCCATATTGTCACTCACATACAGGGAATTCACATGAAACAACATAGTATGGAAATGATCTGAACAGAACGAGGAAGGCATTTCAGGTCTTCAAGACCTGACACTATGGAAGCCAAGAATGGCTGTCATAGTGTCTCTTATTCTCTTCAAAACAGCTGTCCATGCCTTCATGTGTGTAGAACTTAAACAAAACAAAACAAGCTAATATCACTTTGAACAAAGAATGATAGTTTTGCTGGATTTCACATCATGACATTATGGAATCAGCACTGGGTATTGTAGTGTCTCTTTTTCTTCAAAGTAGTTGTTCATTTCAACATGTGTTATACAGTTGGTTCTCATAAACTGTCTATAAGCTCTACACATGCATGAGTCTCTACGTGTATATCTATCCTTTCTGTATTAGAGGGAAAAACAAAACAAAGCAAGACAAAACAAAACAATTCCTAGAAAAGCATGAAGCAAAAAGTCATATAAAACCACAATACAAGGTGATCTACAATGGGTACCATGGGGTCTCAGCAGAGTATAACAACATTAATAAAAACAAAGCATTGGAGACATTATAAGACTTGAAAGCAAGTAATAATCAAACCAGAGTGCATATCTTAATGAATCTTGTCATCTTCAGTGTAGTTGCCTATACTCTTAGACTTGATGCTATCAATAATAAAGATTTAAATAAAATCAGTCAATATAAAACAGCATTCGAACAAACCAGATTGAAATAAGATCAGTCATAATAGGACAGTATAAGTTATACAGGGCTTCAGATTAAGTTGATGGGAAATTAAGGATGATTACTATAATATGTCCTCTTATTTTTGGGATAGCTGACCATGTCCTCAAGTCTAGTGTAAGTAGACAAACTGGAACAGCTTGTAATCCATCCAGGCAGAGTGATGAGAATAATGTAAATTTTTAATCTTGTTACCCCATTAACAATATCCTCTGCCTTCCTTTTTTAGATAATTCCTCCCCTTTCACTCCCATAGGGTGTACCACTTGTTTTGGGTCCCACTGCCTCCTTATATAGAGCCTCTCAATAGACCCTATATCCTGATCTACTCTGCCTGTGTTTCTCTCTGTTAATATTTCAAGGCCATCCATACTAGAGATTACAGCCATTCTTCTCTGCCTTATTTCTGCTATTCTGTTTTTCTGCCATTGGTTGTTTATTTTTCTGTTCCACTCCACTGTCTGCCCTGTTCACTGAGACCTCTCTGCCACTGTTCCTGAAATGCTCATATTCTTTTTCTCTCTCTCTAAAACATCCTTCAGTATTTGTTGTAGGGTTGGATTGGTGGTCACAAATTCTCTCAGTTCCTCTTTGTCATGGAAGCATCTTGTTTCTCCATTAATTTCTAGAGAGAGTTTTTCAGGATACATCTATTTGGGCTGGAGGTTGTTCTCCTTCAGGGCTTAAATTACTTCACTCCAAGCTCTTCTTGACTTCATGGTCTGTGTTGAGAAGTCTGCTGTGATTTTGATGGGTTTTCCTTTATGGGTGATCTGTTTCTTTTCTCTGATGGCTTTTAATATTCTGTTCTTATGTTGAATTTCTGGTTATCTTGATTATTATGTGTCTAGGTGTATCTCTGTCTTGGTTGTAGGTGGCTGGAGTTCTGTATGCTTCATACATCTGCATATCATTTTATTTTTCCATGTTTGGGAAGTTTTCCTTAATAATTTCTGTGAATCACCTTTGAAATTCCTCTGTTTTGACTCCTGCTTCTTCATTCACATGCTTTATTCTTAAGTTATAGATCCTCTTAATTTCCTCTAGCCTTCCAATTGTTACTGCCTGCTCTCTTGTTATTTTTAAGAGAACTTCCCTTTCGTGATCACACATTGTGAGCCTGTGTTCAATTTTTGATAGTCTATCTTTGGTTTCTTTCAAACAGTTTTGCCAACTTTCTATGGAGTCTTTAGTTTCCTGGTAATCTCTTTGAATCTGCTTCATGAATTCTAGGTTTGCTTTATATTCTTCATTGAATATTTCTCTCCTTTTGTGTTCCTCCATTCTTCTGTCTGTGTCTTCCTGAGAGGTATCCAGCCTTTCTTTTATTAATCTACTTATCTCTTGTTTAATTTGAATTAATATTTCAGTTTTGATCTCATTTATGAGGTCCCGAAGATATCTTTTTATGTCCGCTGATGCTGTGTTTGATGTTGCATGTGTGCTGCCTTCAATCTCTTTTGTATTTACCTCTCCTGGATCAATGCTCTCAGGCTTGGGCCTGGGGTTTTTTTCTTATTTCTCTCTCACGTCATGTTGTGGTTCCTTCCATACAAGTGTATAGTGCAATTCCCAGCCCTTTTTCTTGTTAGTTAAAGTTCCTCTAGAGTGCACAGGCTAAGAGCTTGTGCCCTCTTCAGTCGGCTATCAGAGATTAAAGTTCAAGCAAGGGCAGTGTGTGCTGGCTCCTCCCCTCTGGGGCAGTCGACCTTTGGGGGCCTTCACTGCATCAGTGTGTGCCATGCTCAGGGAATTAGTTTGTAGCAATCCACTGGGTCCTGGCCAGGAGTGTGGCCCAGTCCAAGCAGAATCCACCAATCAGATCGGCTAAGGGAGCAACCAACTGAAGCCACTTCCTTATGGAGTTAGGGCTGTCCTGCCCAAATCCAACATTTCATCCAATTGGTTGCCCCTTGCCTGTGGGAGGGTCTTATTTCCATCACTCACCACATGTTGATGCCAGTCCCTGAGAACTGCTGGGCTCCCCGACCTCTGACCTCAGCATGGCTGCGGCGAATTCACGGTGCCTCTGGTTGTGTTGCATGCAGGGATGTTCAGCTCCACGCTCGGGGCCACTCAAGCCAGTCAAATTGGTGTGGTTCAGTGGGTCAGGTCAGTCTCGGGCAGGATTTCAGGCAGCTTGGCAAGAGCACTGTGCTCACCGATCTTAGCTTCTCTAATGGTAGCCCCAGGACCTCATATTTGAGCAGTTTTTTTTCACTTTAGTTTCTTCCTGGGTTGAGAGATTCCATCTCCCTCTGTTTGTGTCTCTCCAAGGTATTATATTCTGCCATTTGAGCTGTCTCTCTCAGAGAGGCTCCATATCCTGCTACCTACCGGTCCACCATCTTTAGAAACCACCCATGTCTAGCTTTGAAATTTATGCTTTCTTATGTCCCATTCTGTTCTGTTTAATTTTACCCCCTTTAAAATAAAATTTAAAAAAATTTAAAAGTCTTTTCTTCCCAAATAAACCTATGGCTTCAATTTTTAAATTGTTTATATTCCCTTCCTTTTAACTTTTTACTGTTCTTTTTTTAGTTTTTATTGACTCCAGTCTGGTCTACTTGCTAGCATCATCACTGCAGCTCACTCTCAGAGTTTCTACAGCATCCATTTCTTCACAACTTTGCTCAGAGCATTGCACATGAGGAAGTGTTGGAGGCATGATGGTTAAGAGCACCAGTTTTGTTTAATCAAATTCTGCTTCAATTTAGCAGTGTGCCCTTGGCAAAATAATTACTCTGTGTCTCAGATTTCTAATCTATAAAATGAAGCTGATAATACTGAATCTACTGTTAGGGTCACTAGCTTATAATTTTATACATGAAAAATATTTAAAGCAGTGTCAAGGGTAGAATGTTACATGCTATGCTAACTGTTACTAGTGGACTTCAACACTTGACTGGTCATGCATTTCTTAATTGTTGCAATCTTGAATTTTTTGACTATCAACTATGGTGGGTTGTTACTTAAACATATTTATTATATATCATTCATAAATGTTTTTATAAGTTGTTTGGTATTATCCTCACATTTTAGATTAGGCACTGAAGCTTCAGAAAATTAAACCAGGCTGAGGCAGGAGGATCACCATAAGTTCAAGGCCAGTCTTGAGTACATAGTAAGTTCAAGGCCAAGTTGAACTGCACAGTGAGACCATGTCTATAAAAAGAAGGAGAAAGAAGAGAAGAAGGGGAGGAGGAGGAGACAGAGGAGGAGGAAGAGTAGGAGGAGGAGAAGAAAGTTAAATCAGAAGCACAAAGCTCTACAGAGAGCAGAAGACACATTTAAGATTGGAATATAGTGGACTCTAGAGCCTATGCACCTATTTATCCAAAAGGATGCTCTACTTGTAGAAGTGAATGATAGCCAATGATTTCATTTCCTCATTTATAAAGCAGTTATCATCTTCAACACAGAACTGCATGGAAGTTAAGTAACTTCATTACTGTTTATTCCAAATGCAATTAAATAATAATAATTATATGCCTAGTTAAAATTATTGCTTTATCTCTTTCAGAAACAGAAGTAAAATTTTTAATATTAGATATTATATTAATTACTCTCTCACATTTTCCTTAGTCACATAAATTTATTCTTCTAGATATCTCAAAGTTATTTCATGAAATAATTCACCCTCTCAAAAAACTCAGTTGATGATTTGTTCACATTTAAGACAAGTATATTTTAGCAAACAAAAAAATTTTATAATAATTTTATTATCAAAAAAGTATTATCAAAAATTATATTGTTTATCAAGAAACATAGGGTGTGACTATATCCTCCCTTTTTTCTGTAATTTTGTATGGCCTCTGTAAAATTATAAAGTTATCTCTACTATAGGTTGTGAATGTATCCTTTATATTTTTGTAAGAAATTTATATTTTGGTCTATAGTATAATTGCTATGTTTTCCCCATTTTAGGGTTCTATTGTTTATATTATATTTTTGTGTATTACTTCAATCATGTAGAAAATCTCTTGCTCTGAAACTGTGCAGGTGAGCAATGAAGTAATTTAGATTCTTCAGTCTATTTACATAGGATTCTCTGCTTGCTGTTTTAAAAAATATGTGGTATATCATATTTTTAATTTACATCCATATACTTTCAGTTGTTCCTAGGTGATCAATATTAACTAAAAGTTCTCTTCTTGAGGACAACTCAAAAACTTATAGTAAGAGTACTCTTCAGAAACCAGAATCAGGTTGAGGCTCAGAGAGGGTGTTACTTGTCTTGCCTTGAAAGTCATTTTTGCTTCATTGGAAGAAAAAAATGGATATTTGAAGAATAATTTTACTGACAAGAAATGTTTTCTTTGACATGGAGTTTATATATTACATATTTTCTCTCATATGAGAAAACCAAAATATAAGTAAAGAACAAAGATAAAAAAGATAAATAATAGGAAATAGGAAATGTATGTTTCTCCAAGGGGAAGGTGATCAAAAATGGAGGAAGGGCAAGGTAGGATAGGGAAAAAAAGATGAAAAATGGAGTTAAGTTGTGTTATTTACATGCACAAACTTCACACAAGGAATGTAATTATTATGTACTGCCATCATGTACTAATAAGAAAATAAAATTTATAAATTTAATATTACTTTGTATATCCTAAATTATTTGAAAGTTTGATCTTTGAGTTTTTTCTGGATTAGGAAATAAAAGTATATTGCAGTTTAATTATTTTATATACTCTGGGTTACCACATGTCAATGAAAGCAGGACACTTTTGATAAGAAAAAAATATTTCTGCCAATAGTTATAGCCGAAAAATTTTGCACATTTTTTATTAATTTTTATAAGACAAAAGGAAATATAGAAAAGACAAATTTATCAACTCTATTTGATAATTTCTTGTGTATGGTGTATCTTAAAACATTCAATACAGTGCAGTGTTATAATCTGAATAGTAGCATCTGGTCTCTTCCAATTCATTTTGCAGTATTGTCTTTCTTTGAGCAACATACTTTACTCTTTCATGTTAGCTTTTCCCTCTTGTTTCTGATTGGTTTATTTTCCTTCACAACTACTGTGCTTTTGTTTTTGACAAAGCAAAATTATATTATTATGCATTTATCCTCCATAACAAGACAACACAAAACTTTTTTAAAGCAGAGAGGGGATAAACTCTGTGTGTGTGTGTGTGTGTGTGTGTGTGTGTGTGTATAAATAAAGAGCCCAATTGAGAAACAGGCCTCATTTGATATATTTAGAGTTGAAAAATCATATGTATGTGTTAGGTTATAATACATTGCCAGATTTATATCATTTCACAACATGGAAGCATGTAAAACTCACTTGACATTATTAGTTTAGTTTGTGAAGCAGTTTTGTTGTTTTGCTTATGTTAACCTCCTTTTGATATTTCATTCAATCACTGAATGTATTTGAGTGGGTAATATTTTCTTCTCTGATAGTACCTTTCCTGCTCATGAACAATTTCTTTGAGAGTTGTCCTGTTCTTCTCTTTTCCTGTGCTCTTCTATTTATGTGGTTACTTTGGGAGCCATCAAGTCAAAACAACCAGTACACAAAAGGTGGCCCTGTGGTATGTAACTACCCTGAGATAGGAAAATAAAAACTTATCAGATTTGGAAAGAAGAAATTCTATAGTGGGCCAACTTCTCTGTTTTCTATAGGAAATTAAAACTCAGGAATTTTTGACAACCATATTTTACTGTATGAAAATAATGTCAATAAAATTATATGGTAGCAACAAAAGGTGGTAAATAATGAAGTACAAAAATAAAACTTAATTACTTAGAAGTTAACTTTTAAATTCAAGAGAAAATTAAAATAGCGGACAAATATACTTCCAATATTATCATACAGATTTAATGCATTCCAGATCAAAATTACAACAGCATTTTCACAAAATTAGAGAAAATAATTCTAAAATTCATTTGGAATCAGAAGACACTCAGAATAACAAAGGCAGTTCTGGATAACAAAGGCATGATGGGGAAATCACAATCCCTGATTGGAAACTATTCTACAAAACTACTATGATGAAAACAGCATGGTACCAGAAAAACAAACAAACAAGAAAAAGATCTGAGAATCAGTGGAACAGATTAGAAGATAAGGAAACAACTCCAAACACTGTCATCAATCTTATCTTCAGCAAAGGGGCCAAATGTTCTCACCCACAAATAGTGTCTTTAATAAATAGGGCTGGGAAAACTAGCTTTCCACATGCCAAAGATTAAAACTACACCTATATCTTTCACTATGAACTAAATGAAAATTAAAATGATTTAAAGACCTAAATATTAAAATAGAAACATTAAATTTGTTGAATGAGAGTATAGGTAAAATTCTTAAAGGCAAGGGTAGGCAAAAACTTCATGAAAAAAAGCCCCAATCACACAGGAACTATCACAAAAAAATCAACAACTGAAATCTCATCTTATTAAAAAGCATTTATACAGCAAAATAAATTAGCAACAGAGTGAAGCAACAACTTGGAATGGGAAAAAATATTGCCAAGTGTTCCTCAGACATATCTATACATTCCACAGTTTTATTTTCCTCAGATATATCTATAGTTATAAAGAACTAAAAAAGCAGACCAGTAAAATTCAAGACTTAATCCAAAGATGGGTAATTGAGATGAATAAACATTTCTTAGATGAAGAAGTAAAAATGGCAAAAAAATATACAAAAAATGTTCTCTGTTCATTCAAGAGTTGCAAATTAAAAAAAAAATGCTGCCATTCTATTTCATTCCAGAAAGAATGACTGATATGAAGAGATCAATAATAACAAAAGCTGATAGGGCTGTGGGGATAATGGAACCCTTCTTTTACATTGGTGGGGAGGTACACTGATGCAATCACTATGAAATCAGTGTGGAGATTCCTTAATAAACTAGAACTTTGATCCAAGTGTTTCTTTCTTTGTGCCCTCCTGAAAGAATTAAAATCACCATGCCACAGTGATATATGCACAACCATGTTTGTGGTAGCAGTTTGTAATAGTCAAATCTTGGAAACAGCACAAATGCCCATTAACTGAAGAATTGATAAAGAAGATGTAGGTTTTCTCTGCAATACTGTATTAGTCAGGGTTTTACTAGAGGAAATAGATATAACATGAGATATACAAACATACTAGAAATGACAAGATTGGCTTACAATGGTCAGCCACAGAGTTCGATAGGGAAGTGTGCAGAAGGTGTCTGAATGCTGGAGGCTGAAGGATTCAATCCAAGGTCTGTAGTTCACTCTAGTGTCTTGTCCAAGTCCACACAAGAGGGCTGATGGGTCTGTGACAGAAGGCAGAACGATCTCTGATGAAAGGCTTAACAGTCTATGCTGGAAAACTGAAGACTCTACACTGGAAGCCAGGAGATGATGTTCAAACAAAAGGTGAAGACTGGAACTTCTCCAAAGAATAGAACACATTCATCCTTCCTTTTATACCTCCAGGTGATGAGCCATTCTAGGGTGGATCTTTTATACCCTAGGGTATAGAATTGGTAAAGTCATTTAAGCCATTAGTTAAGCTTCTAAATGTCTCAAGTTGACACAATTAATCAACCACTACAAATAATGCACTACTGAATCATAAAGAGAAACAAATTTGAGACATTTCTATGTAAATGGATGTACCTTGAGACCACAGTCTTAAGTGAAACAAATCAGACACACATGTGTAAATACAGCATTATTTCTCTGTTTGAGAAACAAAAAATGAAAATAAGCCCTAGAATGTAAAATAGATATTGCAACAAAATGTTCAAATGGGAAGGGGAAATAGGGAGGTGGAGGGGAAGTAGGAAGGGAAAAGAAAAAATGAGAAAAGAAGGAAAAAGTGGAAGAAATGTAGAAGGAAGGGTAGGGGAATGGAAAAAGTCAAGATATACCATGTACATGTACAAATTCACTATGATGGATATGATCACTATGTAGACTTAAAATATACCAATAAACAATTAAACTGAGACAAAAGACTATTTTTAATGAAAACAATGAGCTAATAGGATTCAAAGTGATATTGAGAGGAAAACAAAGAATGAAAGTAAATCAGTTATGATTTCAATTTTAGAAGCAAATAAAATAATAAAACAAATCCAAGAAAAATAATTATTAAATTAAGGAGGTAAACAGTAATAACTTGAAAACAGAATCATTCTGTAGAGAAAAAGGTAAAACAGAAGAAAACTTTGGCCTGACTGTGTTTGTATAAAGTTATGAACTGGAAAGAAAAGACACTACTCAAAATAGAAGCAAGAGCATATAGAGATTTATTTTTTAATGAAAATTCTAGGGCTTCATATCCCAATTAAAGCAGTCAGGCTTTCTTAGGTATCTCAGAGAATGAGTGTCTTTGTCCATTTTGTGCTACTATAGCAGTGTACTTAAGAGCAGGTAATTACAGTTCTGGAGTCTGAGAAGTATAAAAACAGGCGCTAGCGTCTGCAAAAATGAATTTTTGCTGTGTCATCATGTGGTGGAAAGGGCAAGAAAGATCACTATTGAAAGCCATTTAATTACAAAATTGAAACAACCTGGAAGTTGTGATTGTTGATCATGATGGTCAGTTTGACCAGACTAAGGAATACCTAGCAGAGGAATAAAGTATGCTTTCTGGTGTGTCTGAGTGGGTAAGGGGAAGGTAACACTGGTGACTATATTCAGATGCTAGACATTTTCTCTCTGGCACCGTTCCTCTGGTCTGATTTCCAACCACCATGACATAAGGAATGTTGACCTGCCAAGCTCTTGTGCCATGAGGTTTTTTGCCTTGGTGTCAGCTGATCCTGGGATGAAAACCCTGAAATTATGAGCCAATTTAAACCTCTCTTCTTTTAATTCATTGGTGTTGGATATTGTGCTCCAGAGACAAAAAGCTGATTAAGACATAAGTAGAGACTTCGTGGCCTAATCATGAACAGATACCACCACTTCACAGCTTACATTGTCAATTCAATTTTAAAATGAATTTTGGTGGGGATGTATAAATGATAGAAATATGTCTAAGCATATGCCTAAGAAGGTTATGTATCATTACTAAGATCCAAAACAACATATCTTCCAAATCACATAACTATGGGTTATCAGGTAAAGAAAAATTAGCATGTATTTTAGAATAGATTTCATGCACAGTGCACCATTCTATTGACTGTTAAGAAAAGATTCTAGAGTTATCATGGCTTATGAAAGAAGACTAAATATAGTTTTCTGGTCCATAAAAGCTCAGCTTCTTTCAAATTTCCTACTTGTGAATACATCCACAAGGTCAATATTGAATTGAAAGAGAATGTAATGGGAACCAGTTTCCATGTATCTTGTAAGTATTTGATGGTAGTAGTATTGAGGGCAATTCCTCCCTGTACATAGTAGTATTTCTTTAGACTATCTATCTGGGCTAGAGTTGACACATCTTCAGAAGTTTTCACTTTGTTTTTCCTACCAGAATTACTTGAATCTATGAAACAGAGAGCTAAATTGAAGTTTCTTCACTAACTAAATATATCCTAGTTGTAAAGTTGACCAAGGAAATCATTATGGGGTAGTTCTATGAATGTAGCAGAATAGTTGAATATAGACTTGGAGCAGACTGCACTGATGATGTGCACCCATAAATTCCCTCTTCAGCAGGTTGGAGCATTGGTGGTGCTTTGATTCCCATGGAATCAACCCATACACTGAAATGAAAATAGTTTTTGAAATATTTGAGTAATGCCTTTCTATAATACATAAATTTGCAAATGATTATAGGCCACTTTGGGGTAAAGTTTAGGAACATATTTTTCTATGTTCTAGTTTGGTATTGTACAGTCCTCATGCTCCTTCAATAATTCTCTCAACCTATGAATTGACATATCTAGAAACCAGACAAAAATTGTAACTTTTGATTGTATCAAACAATCAAAATCTCAAGTCCAGTGAAGGAATCAACGATTTTTCATTTTGGTAGCCAACATTGATCCTTTACTTTTATGATTTGTTTAATTGTAGAAGTTGACACACGAGTCAGTTGTCCTTTTTCCTTGCATTCCAGTACAACATGACACATTAGTGGCTGTCAGGTTCCTGTAGTTCAGGTATTCTGTCAGGTAATGTTGTGTGTTGTCTACAGTTGAAACAACATCATTTCAACAAACAGTAAAAATTTTAATATATTCTTAGCTCTGCACTGCAGAATGAACTATGCCCATTGTCAAGATCTCTTGCTTTCTAGCTTGCCCCACCATGGACAGCCACTGTCACATGTTCTCAAAGATGTTAGGGTACACATCATTAGTTAATTCATTCTTGTCTTATTGAAAAAGATTTTCTATGAACTCTTCTGCTTTTGTATGATAAATCCTTTCTGGTATCCTTACCTCTCAGCATTGTATTCCTTTCTCACAAATATGTCAAGGAATTCTTCACATTTACCTCTTAGTTACTGTTGTGCATCCTTCTGTCAATTTCAAGAAGTGTTGCTGGATCCATCATAGGATAGATTTTAGATAACTCTGGAAGGTATAAAACTGAAGTCTCTGCTTTCCTACTGGTTGTAACATGAGAAAGATTCCCAGCTTCTGGAGGCCATTGCATTCCAAGGATAGTGGAACCCATTTCTCTCTCTACTCAGCATGCAGAAGCAAATCAGGCACTGTCATGAAACACCATCTCTTCTGATCATATCTCTTTGATCTAACCTTCAGGCTTTCTCTTTCATTTTTAAGGACTCATGTGAATATACTGAATTAATAAATGGTAATTGTCATGGTTTATGTCAGTGACTCCTAAGCCTCATGCAATTATGTGTTTGTGATTGGTTCATTGTGTAGCACTTGGATTGGTAGTATGGGTTCTACACCCACCTAGGAGTGGAGCCAGGATATGATGTAAGGGCAGGAAGGTTGTGTGTATCTCTGTCTTGCTGGTTTCTGCCTTGCTGTTTGCAACTGCCATGAACTGAGGTCCAGCATAGAACCCTGCCATGGAGCCAACTGAGTATGGACTGAAACCTCCAAGAACTGTAAAAAATAAACCTTTCCTTCTTTCATCTTGGATGTCAGGTATTTTGTCTCAGCAATGAGAGTAAAAAATAAATAAAATAGTAACTTTCCATTTTAAATTTCTTAATGTTAATCACATCTGCAACATCCATTTAGCATGCAGTACCCACAGATCCTGGGGAGTAGAGCATAGAATATCTTTTGCAAATAATAGATTTTTCTATTTAGCACGTTTAAATTCTATTATTCCTTTGGTTTGTATAGTATTTGGTTTGTATATTATTTCCTTCCAGTGCAGGGATTGCATTGAACTTCACTGCTTGGCTTGGGTAACTACATAATAATGACAGAAATCAAGGTAGGGGAGTGATATTCTGGTCAGAAGGAAGGAATGACACTTGTCTGCATGTATGGTGCAGGGAAGATTCTCAAGCTCAGTTATATGCAAAACAAATTTTAATATACACAAAAAAATGCTATTAATAGGATTAAACTATTAATACATGGAAGTAAATGCATGACACTGAAAAGTAGACTAAGTAAAAGAATACAGATAAAGAAAAAGTACCATCAAATTACATAATTCTTTTCACAAGACATTTTCAAAAGCACAAAATTATAGAAATAGAAAATAAATCAGAGATGGAGACAAGATAAAGGATGGACTTCAAAGGATCTTGCTTGAAGGAACTATTTGGGGTGATAAAAATATTTTGCATTTTGAGTGAGATAGTGGCTATGTGAATGTGTGAAATTGTGAAATCTCTTTGAACTTTTATACACTTAAGGGTGAATTTTATTGTATAAAACTATACTTCCATAAGTCTGACATTACTGAAATTGTCTCAGTGTTATTCATTAAATAATTTCTTCCTAGGAAACAAAGTTGATTTGTTTCCTAGTAGATCACTGATTGACAGAGACCTGCTGATGTTATATTTATTTTCTTTTAAAATCGACGGTCTTCACAGTTAAATCACAGAGATGCCTAATTTTCAACATAATCCTCCTTTCAGGTAGAAATCATAGTTTTTTCAAAATGCCACTAGGTTTCTTATAGCACCATATACTCCCACAGCATATGTTTCATCGAAGTTGTGTAACTGGATCCCATTTTGTTTGCTCAAGACATTGAAAATATGAAAATAGCCCATTATAAAATTAGTATAGTTATGATTAGTTCCAGATAGCATTTATATGAAGTTACAACATAGTCTGTCTTGCTATCTACTTATCCTTTACTCAAAACACCACAAATTAAATCTTTATTGTTTTGATTCTACTGAATTCCAGTGGTGATCCTGTTATGAATTACTAGAAGGTATATGTTTATTGCCTTGATGTGAATGTTTGTATCTAAATGTCTCCCCAAAACTCATGCACAAATAGATGGAAATTTTGGGAGGTCAATGGACTTAGAGTGTATGAATATGTATTAAGAGTGTGCTAATTCACTTAGGGCACTGATTGCTTTAGCATAATTTTGGGTATGATAAGAGAAAGATTCATTCTAGCCACATTGGCACCACCTAAAACATTGCAGCATTCATGGGGTAAAAGGGAAAGTGAGGCTTGCTACTTTCTGCCTCCCTAAAGTGTTTCTCTTCTTCCATGACACAGCAATGGAGCCATCTTACCACCAACTGAAAGATCTATAAATTGTGGGCTAAAGTAAACCTTTCTTTCTTTAACTTGTGGCTGTTGGTTATTTTGGCCAAGCAATGAAAAGTAACTGAGACAGATTTTGGTCCCAGAGAACTTGGATTATTAATGTGACATTACCTGAACATATGATCAGACCCTTTGAAAGTGTTTTACAAAAGAATTTGGAAAATTTGGAGATGTTGGTTGAAGAAGCATTCCTGGAATGCTGTAAAGTGAACTGGATGCTACCAATTAGCAGTATGTAAAGAAACACTTGGACATCAAGATTGTAGCAAAACTAGATTTAATTATGTATACTTACAGATAGGCTGAAATTGAAGTGATCTCAGCAAATATCTGGAGGGGAGGATAAGCATATACAGGATTTGTGTTTGGGAGTCATAGTCTAAAAGAATCTGAGTGGAAAATTGAGGTCAAATCTGCAAGGATGATCAGCACAAGTGTGCATACTAAACTGGATCTTGTAGCATCAGAGAGACTGCAGGTCCAGTACTAAATTTCTTTATGGACATCAATTCTTGTCCTCTGAGGGCAGCATAGTTTCCTGTTGTTTTAGAGGGTACCATGTCTTTCCCAAGTCAGGTCTAAAAGAGGAGAGATTCTTTTCAAAGCTCAAAGACCATAACACTGATAGAAGTGCATCAGGTAAAACCAAAGTTCAGGAGGTCTTAGAAGCAAGGACAGGCTTGATTGTTGGAATCCAGACAATGTGTTATGCTTTGTAAGAAAATTTTCCTACATTTTTTAAAATTTTTTTTAAAAATTTTATTTAAAGAGAAAAAAAGCAGTACAGAAAAAAGGGTAGAAACAATACAAAACCTCAAAAAAAAAAAAAAACCATAAATCACTAGTTGACAAACCACATACTCCCTGAAATAGCTGTTCATGTTACAAAATTAAGGCAAACAAAGTGAACACACAGTGAAGCTGCAAACAGAAAACAAAGGATGGAATAAAGCCAATTGAGACAGTATAGTGAAATTGGCACAGAACATCACAGCAGGTCACCAGGACAACAGTAACA
>PVJX010009638.1:0-60279 GCA_004027295.1 Dolichotis patagonum | reverse complement strand
ATGTTGGTTTTTTTTTTTTTTGCATCATTTTTCAGTTGTTGAATTGTTATTTCCTGGTTCCTTTTTATTTTAAAAGCTCTTTTGTTTCCTGTTCACTAGCTGCAATCTTGTCTTCGAGGTTTGAAATTCTATCTTCACTTTCATTGAAGCAGTTTTGCCAACTTTCGATGGAATTTTTGATTTCCTGTTTATCTCTTTGAATTTGCTTCATGCATTCTGTTTGTTTCTTATATTGTACATTCAGTTTCCATCTTTTTACATTGTTCCTCTAATTGTTTAACTATGTCTTCTTTAGATGTGTTCAGCATTTCTTTCATTACTTTATTATTTCTTCTTTTACCTGGGAGACTATTTCTGATTTGAGTTCTTTTATAGCTTTCGTGAGTTGTTTCTTTACTTCAATTGTTATCATTTCAGGAATTTCAGGTATATGGCTTATATTTTCTTCTAGGCTTGCTTGGGTTGGACTAGAGGTTTGAGATTGCATTTTGCTCTTTCATTTTGTCGTTTTCCTATATTTCTGGGTTTCCAGTGATGTTTCAAAGCTTCCCCCATGCACTGGGAATCACCTGGCCCACTTTTGGCTCCTGGGGCAGACTTCAGGCAACTGCTAGAGGCTTGGAGTTTGCTGGGTGTGGGCCAGTTAGACCTTCGGGGACTCCCGTGTGTCCTTGGTGATTTCAGATGTGGGGCGTGGTCTTACCCCCTGGGAGCAATGCTCCAAGGCTTCCCTGGTGCTGGAATTTAACCCAGGTGTTCATGGCCTGGGACTGAGTTCCTGCCTCTGCTAGCTGCTTGGAATTCACTGGGCATGGCCCAGTTCCATCCCTTCTTTTTCTATACTGCAGGCTAATGACTAATAGTAACAGAGTATAGACCAGTGATGGGGAATCTTGTAGAGCTTTCAATGATGCAAACAGGCCACTGTGACACACATGCTGTAGGTACAGACTGAAGGGGTACTGATAAGGGGTGAAAGTGTGTACATAAGGTGTAGTACATGCATGACATGTGATCAAATCCATTGATGCTGTTACAACCAGTAGATATTTTCTCCTCATGGTACAGTGATGGGATCCAACTCATTGAGGTTGAATAGCTGAAGGGGTGAACACTCTCCATGGAGAAATAAGGCCATGAACACATCACTGGAAAACAGAATTTAACTAGAAAGTTCCTTATATTAGTATCAATCTCTCCTTACTGTACTTCAACTAAAACACACACACACATGCACACATGAGTACACACACAGGAATATGAAAATAGAAGGCAACCACAGGCCCCCAGAGCCTCCCAAATCTCCCACAGCAAGTCCAAGGAGCACCAAAGCAACCATCAATTAGCAGACATGTGTGAGATGATGGAAGAGGTAAGAAGCTTGGTAAGTTCCAGAGCATGACCCCCAAAAGATGATGAAAGTAACCTAAAAACTGACCAGTGTGGGTATGTGAGAAAGAAAAACATTGGAAAACCTGACCAGAATGGTTCCAAATGTGAAGGACAAATTTACCAAAGTGACATACTCTATTAAAATGCCAGACATAAAAATTGTATAGAATTTATGAACTACAGACATGACCAATGTGAAGACAGGGCTTCTGAAACTGAAGACAAAGAGATAAATTATGATGATTTACTCAGAGATGCCTTAAAAATGATAAGAGAACAAGAAAAATTCATGCAATGGTTAATGGAAGATGCTAAGAGGACTAATTTAAGGTTAATTGGAGTTAGAATACAGCACACAAGGGATAGAAAAATCTGTTGACAGAAATCATAATGGAAAAATTGCCAAGTATGAGGAAAAAACATAGTATTCAGGCTTACAGAGCACCAGTTAACTCCCATGACACATGACAGTCAAAATCCCAGATTTGCAACAAAGGCATAATCTTGAAAGCTATCAGAGAAAAGCAAAACTTCATACATAAAGGTAAACCCATCAGGATTACAGAAGACTTCTCAACACAAACTTTGAAGGCCAAGATAGCTTGGAGGGAAGTGTTTTAAACAGACACCTTCCAACCCAGACTACTATACCCTGCAAAGTGATTTTTCAAAATTGATGGAAAAATAAGGACATTCCATAGCAAACAATACCTTTAGAGATACATGAACACCAAGCCAGCACTCCAGTAAGTACTCAGGAGTATCCTAGACCAGGAATGGTGAACCTGTGGCATGCATGCCACAGTGGACTGTTTGTTATCATTGAAAGCTCTAAAACGTTCGCTATCACTTTTAGAGACAGCAGCAACAAATTCAGATGGAATGAATGCATCAAAAAAGCATGGCAAGCAGTTAAACAAAAAAGGAAAAATAAAGGAGTCATCAGAAAAAAAATGCAATGACAGGAATAAATCAATACCTTTCAGTAATAACTCTCAAAGTAAATAACCTCAGTTCTTCAGTTAAAATACACAGACTGACAAACTGGATTAGAAACAGAACCCAATAGTCTATTGCATTCTAGAAATTCATCTAATCCAAAGAGAAATTCATAGACTCAAAATCAAAGCATGGAAAACAATTTTTATGCACGAGGACCCTGAGAGCAAGCAAGAGTTGCAGTCTTACTCTGAGGTAAAATAAACTTCAAGTTAAAACTGTCCAGAAGAGGTAAATGGTTACTGTATATTTGGTGTTGGAACAAACCATCAGGAAGTGATAACAATTGTAAATATATATGAACTGAATATTGGAGCATCTAATTGCATAAAATACTGCTGGACATGAAAGGTCAAATAACCAGCACAGTCAGAGAAAGTGCATGTTATATAATCTGAACAACTACTTTGAAGATAACAAGATGCAATATATTAACGAGTGTTACTCTCCTATTATTTTGTTTTGAAATTGTGTATCATCATTTTTATTCTTTTTTGTTTTTAAAGTAAAAAAACCCACTTTCACAAAGAGACATATCAATTAAATAAAAAATTCAACAAAGAAATATCAGAGTTGATTTATACCTTCAAACAAATGGACTTAATAGATAGCTACAGTTTTACCTACCACAGCAGAATGTACATATTTCTCAGCAAAACAAAGAATTTTGTCCAAAATGGACTACATATACGCCCACAAGACATACTTAAATACAAAACAATCAACTTCACCCCATATTTAAATTGAAACTAGAAATCAATCACAAAAGAAATCATAGAAAATCTAAAAATACCTGGAAACATAATAACACATGCTTGAATACTCTCAGTGGATCACCACAGAAATTATGTCAAAAATTACACAATTTCTGGAATTAGATGACAATGCCAGGACAACACACCAGAAACCTGTGGGCACAATGAAGACAATCCCCAGTGGACAGTTTATTGCAGTCAGTGCGCACATTAGGAAAACTGCAAGCCAAAATAATAATCTAATGATGAACTTCAAGATATTTGAAAAATAATAGCATTCCAAACTCAAACCTAGTTAAAGGAGGGAAACCATAAAGGACAAGGCAGAAATTTTAAAAATTGAGACCAAAAAATGCAAAGAACCAACAAATCAAAGAGTTGGTTCTTTGAAAGAACAAACAAAATAGATAAGCTCTTAGCCAGACTTACCCAAAGAAGGAGAGAGAAGATTCATATCAATACAATTAGAAATGAAAAGATAAAACCACAGTGGAAATTACTGAAATTCAGAACATTTTTAGTAACTATTATGAAAAATTGTACTCCAACAAACTGGAAAATCTTAAAGAAATGAACAGATTCCTAGACATACATTAATTACCAAAAGTGAGCCAAAAAGACATAAAAATTCTGAACAATCCAATAAAAACCAATGAAATTGAGGAGATAATGAAAAAACTACGAACTAAGAAAAGCCCAGGGCCTCATAGAATCACTGCTGAATTGTACAAGACCTATGAGGATGTTATAGTGCTAGTATTCCTCAACTCTTTAATGAAATTAAAGGGAAATAATGCCTCTAAACTCAATCCTGGAAGCCAGGATATGGGGATGTGGTTTCTTGCAGAAACCATTCCTCGCGTTCTCTTCTCATTCACAGAGTGTGGAGGACATTCGGATCTTTTCTCTGATGCTCTCTGTTTCACACTGCTGGGGGATGGAACCCAGGCCCATGCTGAGCACATGCTGGACCCCCAGCTGTATCCCCAGCACTGCCCTGACCTTCGTGAGATGCTCCTGACTATGGCTCATCCTGGACGGGTATTCTCAGGGTTAGTTGAAGGTCACCTGTCCTGATGACTGAACCCTGTACAAAGATGTTATTATTATTTTTTTTTAACAAGGTTTAAAAAGCAATACCAAGCTTGTGGTTTCTCAAACAGCTCAGCAAAGTTTAAAAGGAAGATCAAAAGTCTTTCTTCTCTTGCTATGGTTAACAGTATACTTAGAACACTTTAAATTGCCACATATTTGTAGGGCACTGTGTGATGGAGTTACCGAATCACGTATTATGTGTAATGATCAGGCCAGGATAACGAGCAATATTTTGTATAAGCTTCCAGGTTTTTAAAAATCTATGTGTATGCTTCCATTATAATAAGGTTGATCATAGACAGCAATGAAGTCAAACTCTTTATGTTGTTCTTCACTTTGGTATTTTTCTTAATAATTAATTTTAGAGATTTTTCAATGTCTGTAATTGAAGATTGACCTTTTAAAAATGGTTTTATGGTGGCTAATTTTATGCATGTATATAATTTTATTTATCAAAGCTGTTTCTAGTATTTTACTGTTATAAATTATACTACAGTAAATGTGCTTATATACATTCTTGCATTTTGTGAAAGCACATCTGGGCTAGAAATTCCTAGAAATGGACCAACAGGTACACACAATTTACATTTCCTTAGCAGTGCAGACCCATCCAAGGAGTTTTATCACCCTCCATGCCTACTGATTTTATGGGAGAATACATATTTCCACATCACCTTGTTGAAAATGGATATAATATATTTATTTTGTGGTGTCTTAAAATTTATGAAAAGAAATATTCATTTAATTTAAAATCTAATTAATTAGATGGTTAGTTAATTTGGTGGAAAGTTTTAAATTGGAATGCTTCTTAAAAAAACTTTTTCTATGAACATAAGAGAGATATTATATTTTTACATTTTAAATTATTGTTCAGAAAACTGCCTGCGTTTTGGTATAGGGTTCTATGACCAGTACTATGGCCCACACAGAACAGCTTCATTAATCATGCCCAAACTTCTCTTGTATGGTTCCCCCACCCAGGAGTCACAACTGTGTTCCGTGTGAGTCATTTTGTCCTCTGAGGACATACAAATTGAGTCATGTGGTGTGTGGTTTTAGGGCTGGCTTTTCAACTCAGTATGCTAAGTTTCATCCAAGTTGCATGCTTATCATTACTTCTACAATACAGAAAATAAACGAGCGTTAAAGCTGGCCTTTGAAAAGATCAAGACAATTGTTGAACAAATTATCAGTATCAGAAATTATAGAGAAGGGTTATCACTGCAGACTCCACAGAACAGTTGTAGGAATGTAAATTTGATGGTTCTGAAGAGATAGACTAATTCCTCAAAAGCTACAAATTACCAAAACTTACCAATATGAAATATATCACTTGAGCAGATTTTTTGATTCCCCCTCCCCCACCCCCACTCCAGTACTGGGGATTGAACCTAGGACCTTCTAATGAGTTTTAACCCCAGTGCTTTGTGGAAATTTGATATTGAGACAGGGCCTTTCCAGGTTGCCCCAGCTGTGCTCAACCTTGGGGATTGTCCTGCCCAGCTTCCGCAGTGCTGGGATTATAGCCATGCAGCACCATGCCTGGCACAGGAGTAGTTTTATAACTGTTTCAAGACTTCTTAAGCTTCCAGAAAGAAATCTCCAGCTCTGTTACTTTGCTGCCAGAAATCTCTATCCTGCTCCATAAGCTAGAAACTTCTCCTGGGGTCTTCTTGACCAGGACCAATGCCCCCTTCCAGAGTTCCTCAGGTCCTGATCAGGAAGTCAGCAGTGGCTCAGTGATCTTCCAGGTCTCGTCTACTTTTTCCATCTGCCTGTTACTCTTGGCTTTTATCACCCTGAAGTGCTGCTTCCCATGTTCTGTCTAGGTCTTACAGCTGCATTCATGGGAGAGCCATGTAGGCACAGCTGGCCTGTCCTATCTGGAGCCTGGACCGTAAAGTCCAGCCGTTACGATTACTTGTCTGGTAGAAAAGGACACAAGTAAGCTGCATAACTCATCTGGACAGTGGAGTTATCTTTTTCCTGTTCCACAGCGTATGTGTAGGTACGGATGTAAACTGAGCTGATTCCTTTTGTTTTTCATGAGTACTTGGATAACAGGTAGCCTGTAAATGAAGTGCTAACAAAGGAGTGAATTTTGAATGCTTGATTTTCAGAGTCCTTGCTTTTCACATTGTTGTGCAGCACAGAAGTAACCCTTCTCACTTAACCTGTGGATTTTAGCCTTGACCTCGTAACTATGGAGTAGATACATGTAGTGGCCCACGTTTAGAAGACAGACATTAGACGCTCTGTAGTATCTGTGTACTGCACAAATTACATCAGCATGAAAAACCTTTAAAACCTGTAACATCGTTTCCTGGTGGCTGAGTTCATTGTGCTGGTGAACACCTGTCTCTATGAGGGCAAACATTTTAATCCCATCACTTCAACTCAAAAGTAATTAGTTTAGAATTTGATCTCTCTCAGGAAAAGTATTCAGTTCCTAATTTAAATGTAGTCACTTGAAAGCATAAAGTCCGCACTGGGGACATTTTTCCCACGTGGAGAGATTTCAGCCTGTTCCTTCCCATAACGGCATCAGAGGAAGGAGAGGCCTTGGCACTGCATGGTAGCAAGTGTGTGCTCTTCCTTGTGTGCAGCCCTCATGTCCTCCCTGGTGTATCTCTTGTGATCTGACCCTTTAGTTTTTTTTCCCCCATGTCCCCTTCAACTGCTCCAGGCTTTCCCCCTACAACACACCTGCTCACTGTCCAGCCAAGTATAGACTGTTAGGGTGCAGGATTCCTTCTCAGAGCTCAAGGCAGCATCTGAAACTTGGTTAACCCAAGTTCCCTGTCTGCCAGTCCTCCCCGCGTGCTATCCATAGCTAGTAGGAACTTTTCTCCTCAGATAGATTAAAAGTCTAACCGAATAGCTTTCTTATACAACAACAACAGTAACGATTTCTCAAATGATATTTTAAAAATGCATTATTTGCAATAGTATGTAAAAACAAATTTCTTACAAACAAATGTAATGAGAAATACACAACCTTTATAGAAACGAGACTATGGAATCTTGCTGTGCAATTACGGCAGACTAGATGAAAAAGAGCCTAATGAATGGAGACATCTTATGTTTCTGGTTATTACAATTAATAAAAGCAATTCCTCACATATTAATATATAGTCAGTAATTTACAAATTAAAATTTCAGTGAAATTCCTTATAGCATTAATAATGACTCAACTTCATTTGCAAAAGAAAATGTTTAACACTAAAGGTATAAAAAGAACATTGTTTTGTTAGATGGCAAATCAAAGCCAGTGAACAATAGTAATTAAAAGATGGTTAGTAATAGACACATGTAGTAATTGAGGTAGACCTCAATAGTAAAATAATCAGAGGAGCAGGAAAAACAATGTCCACATTGATCTGTTACTTATGGGAATATGATCTGATAAAAGTTGTATTTCATATCGGCGATATAGAGGTTATTCAAGGTGTAATTTTGATATTTCCCTTTCCATTTGGAAGTCATACTTCATTACCATACATGGGAGTAATTCTGAGTGTATTAAAAAACTCACTGTGGGGTAACACAGAGTTTCTTAAGGAAAATATAAAACTTGGAAGCCATGAAACAAAATGCTGACAAATTTGTGTAGAAATTGAACTTTTTGAAACAGAACATTTGGCTTCTTTGCAGCATAGAGTGGATTCTCAGTAAACTTTAGCTGAATGAATAACTATAAAACCAATGATAAATAAATTAAAACACACGCAAACTAATGGGAAGAATATCTGCCAAGTATATAACTTACTTTAGTGTGCAGAATATATAGAGTATATTGCCCCAAATCAAAAGATGGGTGATTCAGTGGAAAAATGTTCAATACACACATAGAAATAAACTCACAAGCAGATGCTCAGCATTAATAACAAAGGAAATGCAAAATGAAGATAATTTTGCTTATTATATTGAGAAAATTGTAAATATCGACAGTGCCCTGTGATGAGAGTAACACTTCATGTGTATAAATTGAAAAATCCATTTTTTGAGGGAAATTTAACCATATCTTGCAAGTTTAAAAATGTCTATGTACCTTGATCCAGAAAGTCAGTCTCTATGACTCTCTCTAAAGCAAAATGCATTCCACATACAGGTTTAAACATGCAAGGATGGTCATTGCAGATCACTTTCAACATTGAGAACTGGAAACAAAGCCTAGCAATTCAGGCAAGACTAAGTAAACTATGTGGAATACCATAGTCATTTAAAAAATGAGTCAGAATAGCAAAGGCAATCCTGGGCAACAAAGGTAAGGCAGGCAGTATCACAATCCCTGACTTGAAATTACACTACAAAGCTACTGTGATCAAATCTGCATGGTACTGGCAAAATCAAAAACAACCCCCCACAAAACAAAAACAGACCTGAGGACCAATGGAACAGATTAGAAGATACAGACACAACTACAAAGACACTCAGCCACCTTATCTTTGACAAAGGTACCAAACAACTTCACTGGAAGAGAGATAGCCCTTTTAATAAATGGTGCTGGAAAAACTGGTTTCCACATGCTGAAAACTAAAACTAGATCCATGTCTGTCATCATGCACTAGACTAAAGTCAAAATGGATTGAAGATTTAAATATTAAAACAGAAACACTAACTCTACTGAAAGACAAAGTAGGTAGAAATCTTGAGGACACAGGGATAGGCAGAGAGTTCATGAACAAAAACCAAATTGTACTGGAAATACTTCAAAGAATCAACAACTGGGATCTCATTTTCAACAGCTGGGATTTCATCTTATTAAAAAGTTTTTACACATCAAAAGAAATCACCAACAGAGTGAGAAGGAAGCCCATGAATTGGGAAAAAAATTTTAACCAATGTCTCTCAGACAAAGGAGTTCTATCTAGAACGTATAAAGAATTGAAAAAAGTCAAACACCCCAAATTCAAAGATCCACTCCAAAAACTGGCATCTGAGATGAATATACACTTCATAGATGAAGAAATACAAATGACAAATTAATATATGCAAAAATGTTCATCATTATTGGTCCTCTGAGAAATACAAATCAAAACAATGCTGAGATTCCATCTCACCCTGGAAAGAATGGCTATTATCAAGAAATCAACCAATAACAGAGGCTGGATGGGCTGTGGGGAAAAGGGAACCTTTCTTCACAGTTGGTGGGAGTGTAGACTGGTGCAACCACTGTGGAAATCAATGTGGAGATTCCTCAAAAAACTGGGATTGGAGGTCCCATTCAACCCAGCTATTTCCTTTCTGTGTATTTTCCCAGAAGAATTAAAAACATACCGCTTCAGGAGTGAGGCTGCAGTGAGTGTGGCGCTGACAGGGACGCGTGCGTGATTGAGCTCGGACCCTGGGCCAACGCCGCCATCCTCACTGCCTGCCCAGTCGCTCCCTCCACCACTTCCCCTTGCCATGAAGGCGAGGCTGCCATTGCAGCGGCGGCCCTGAGGGCGAGTGGTGGGCCGAGATGCTGCAGCAAGGCGGAGCTGCCATCCGAGTCCCCAGTGGTCCTGCCCAGTGCAGGACAGGGTGGCACATCTTTAAAAAAAAAATTTATGGAATTCCAATGAGTGCTGATGGATGCTGCAGTTCAAATAACTAAGGTTGGCTGTCTTCACTACTTTTCTCTGTTGCTGAGACAAAAATACCCAAAATTGGGATGTGGAAAAGATGGTGGCCCAGTAGGTAGCAGGATAGGGATCCTCTCTGAGAGAGACAGCTCAAATGCCAGAATAGAACACCTTGGAGAGACTCAAACAGAGACTCAAACAGAGACTCAAACAGAGATGGATTCTCTCACCCCAGGAAGAAACTGAAGTCAAAGAAACTACTTGAATATGAGGTCCCAGGGCTATTATTACAGAAGCTAAGATCGGCGAGTGGCGCTGAGCCATCTGAATTCGTGCCCGAGATACCTGAGTGACTGAACCTGCACAGATGTGACTGGCTTGAGCGGTCCGAGCATGGAGCTGAACAGCCCTGCCTGTGACGCGCCCGGAACTGGCCCTGCCCATGACCCACCCAGAGGCACCGTGAATTCACCCCACAGCCACCTGAGGTCAGAGGTCTGGGAGCCCAGCAGTTCTCAGGGACTGGCATCAACATGCATGAGTGATGGGAATAAGACCCTCCCACGGGAAAGGGGCAACCAACTGAACGACATGTTGGATTTGGGCAGGAGAGCCCTAACTCTGTAAGGAAGTGGCTTCAGCTGGTTGCTCCCCTCATGTAGCAGATTGCTGGGATCTGCTTGGACTGGGCTGTGTCCCTGACCAGGACCCAGTGGGTTGCCACAAATCAATTCCTTGAGCACAGCGCACAATCATGCAGTGAAGGCCTGCAAAGGTTGACTGGCATGGAGGGGAGGAGCCAGCATACACTGCCCTTGCTTGCACTTCAATCTCTGATAGTGGACTGCAGAGGGCAGAAGCCTCTAGTCTGCATGCTCCAGAAGAACCCTAACCAACAAGAAAAGGGGCTGGGAATTACACTATACACTTGTATGGAAGGAACCAAAAGCATGACAAGAGAGAGAAATAAGAAAAAGCTCCCAGCTCCCAGCCCCCAACCCTGAGAATATTGATCCAAGAGAGGAAATACAAAAGAGATGGAGGGCAGCAAACATGCAACATCAAACACAGCATCAGCGGACATAAAGAGATATCTTCAGGACCTCATAAATGAGATCAAAACTGAAATATTAATTCAAGTTAAATAAGAGATAAGTAGATTAATAAAAGAAAGGCTGGGCACCTCTCAAGAAGACACAGATGGAATAATGGAGGAACAAAAAAGGAGAGAAACATTCAATGAAAAATATAAAGAAAGCCTAGAATTCATGAAGTAGATTCAAAGAGATTACCAGGAAACTAAAGACTCCATAGAAAGTTGGCAAAGCTGCTTGAAAGAAACTAAAGACAGAGTATCAAAAATTGAACACAGGCTTGCAATGTATGATCATGAAAGGGCAGATCTCTTAAAAAATAACAAGGGAGCAGGCAGTAACAATAGAAAGGCTAGGGGATGACAAAGGGAATCTATAACTTAAGAATAAAGCATGTGAATGAAGAAGCAGGAGTCAAAACAGAGGAATTGAAAAGGCTATTCACAGAAATTACTAAGAAAAACTTCCCAAGCATAGAAAAAGGAAATGATATGCAGATGTATGAATCATACAGAACTCCAGCCACCTACAACCAAAAGAGATCTACACCCAGACACATAATAATCAAGATCCCAGAAATTCAGTATAAGAACAGACTATTAAAAGCCATCAGAGAAAAGAAACAGATCACCTATAAAGGAAAACCCATCAAAATCACGGCAGACTTCTCAACACAGACCATCAAGTCAAGAAGAGCTTGGAGTGAAGTAATTCAAGCCCTGAAGGAGAACAACCTCCAGCCCAGATTGATGTATCCTACAAAACTCTCTCTAGAAATTAATGGAGAAACAAGATGCTTCCATGACAAAGAGGAACTGGAAGAATTTGTGACCACCAATCCAACCCTACAAAAACTACTGAAGGACATTTTAGAGAGAGAGAAAAACAATACGAGTGTTTCAGGAACAGTGGCAGAGAGGCCTCAGTGAACAGGGCAGAGAGGCCTCAGTGAATGAGGCAGAGAGTGGAGTGGAACAGAAAAATAGACTATCAATGGCAGAAAAACAGAATAGCAAAAATGAGGCGGAGAAGATTGGCTGTAATCTCTAGTATAGATGGCCTCGAAATACTAACAGAGAGAAACACAGGCAGAGTAGATCAGGAGATAGGGTCCATTGAGATGCTCTATAGAGGGAGGCAGTGAGACCCAAATTAAGCAGTGCACCCTATGGGCGAGAAAGGGGAGGAATTGTCTGAAAAAGGAAGGCAGAGGATATTGTTAATGGGGTAACAAGATTTAAAATCTACATTATTCTCATCACTCTGCTTGGATGGGTTACATGCTGTTCTAGTTTGTCTACTTATGCTAGACTTGAAGACATAATCAGCTATCCCCAAAATAAGAGGACATATTATGGTAATCATCCCTAATTTCCTATTAACTTAATCTGAAGACCTGTATAACTCATACTGTCTTATTATGACTGATCTTATTTGAATCTGGTTTGTTAGATAGCTATTTTGTATTGACTGATTTTATTCAAATCTGTTATGATTGATAGCATCAAGTCTAAGAGTATAGGCAACTACACTGAAGATGACAAGATTCACTAAGATACCCACTCTGGTTTGATTATTGCCTGCTTTTGAAGTCTTATAATGTCTATAATGCTTTGTTTTTATTAATGTTGTTCTATACTGCTGAGACACCATGGTAACCATTGTAGATCACCTTGTATTGTGGTTTGACATGACTTTTTGCTTCATGCTTTTCTAGGAATTGTTTTGTTTGTCTTGCTTTGTTTTGTTTTTACCTCTAATACAGAAAGGATAGATATACATGTAGAGACTCATGCATGTGTAGAGCTTATAAACAGTTTACGAGGACCAACTATATAACACATGTTGAAATGAACAACTGCTTTGAAGAAAAAGACACTACAGTACCCAGTGCTGATTCCGTAATGTCATGATGTGAAATCCAGCAATACTATCATTCTTTGTTCAAAGTGATTTTAGCTTGTTTTGTTTTGTTTAAGCTCAACACACATGAAGGTATGGACAGCTGTTTTTAGGAGAATGAGAGACACTATGACAGCCATTCTTGGCTTCCCCATTGTCTGGTTTTGAAGACCTGAAACGCCTTCCTCGTCCTGTTCAGATCAGTTCCATACTATGTTGTTTCATGTGAATTCCCTGTATGTGACAATATGGACAACTATTTGGAAGAAAACAAGAGTCAATATGATAGAGAGTGAATATTTCTGATTGTCTAGCTTTAAAATTTATGTCTCTTACATTGTTTTCTTGTGATCTGCTTTGTTCTGTTTTGTTGTGTTTAATTTTACCCTTTTGATATAATTGCATGTATGTTTGAGTGTGTAAGATGGATGACCATATTGCTGTTTTTGTCAGATCGTGGAGCAGAACTGTTAACAGTCTCACTGTCTGAATGTCTACTTTGCATGTGTTAATTTTGTAATTTCAACAACTATTTCCAAGATGTCAATATGTAATTTGTCAAGTAATGATTTCTTAGTGTTTTTTGTTGTTGTTCTTTTCCTTTTTTCCTTGGAATTCTGTATTGTTGCTACCCTTTATTCTGTTTTGTTTGGTTTGGTTTTTTTTTCTCTTTAAATAAAATGAAAAAAAAAATCATGCCATAGTGATGTATGTGCACCCATGTTTATAGTAGCACAATTTTCAATAACCAAATCTTGGAAGCAACCCAAATGACCATCAACTAAGGAATGGAGAAAAAAGATAGGATATTTCTATATAATGGAATGCTACTCAGCTATAAAGAAGGCTTTTATATATAAATGGATGCACCTAGAGATCATACTTGTAAGTGAAATAAATCAAATTCACATGTGTAAGCATCATATTGTCTCTCTAATATAAGACACTAAAGGAGTAAGATATAAAATCTGTTGTACATATTGAGAAAGGGAAAGAAACTTCTCACAAGGAAAGAACAGCTGAGATGAGGGAAAGGAGAAATTAAGAAAGGAAGAAGAAAAGAAATTATATACCTATATACATAATACATATGTATTATATACATATATACATAAACATACCTATATTGTATATATGTATATAATACATATATACATGTATACATGTATACACATATATACATATGTATACATATGTATATATACATATATACATATGTATACATATGTATATATACATATATACATAAACATATATGTACAAGATAACTAACATAATTGTACTACTAATTTTTTTCAATTCATTGAAGGGATCAGTTGGTGCTTATATTGTTTAATCATTTTTATCTTTTTGGTACTGAGGATCGAACTCATTACCTCGTGCTGGCCAGGCAGGCGCTTATGCTACAGAACTAAATCTCTAGCCCCTGTTTTATCAATTTTGCATGCCTATATCTTGTAATCTGAGCAACTACTTTGAAGACAACAATACACAATATATTAACCATTGTTAATTTCTTACTATCCTGTTTCAAAACCTTGTATCATTGTTTTTATTTTTGTTTAGTTTTCTCTCTCTAAAATAAAAATAGGGGCAGGGATATAGATCAGCAGCACAAGTGCCTGCCTGGCAAGTGCAAGGTCCTGAGTTCAACTCCTGGTTCCAAAATAAATAAATAAAAAAGTTTAAAGATAAAAATAAATTTTAAAAAGTAAAAAATGAGTCAGGCACATATTTTTGACCTGGAAAGATTTATGTGTATTGTCAAGTTTAGAAAGCAGAAAAAATGCCACATGTAGAATCATCTATTAAAATGGAAATCATATTAATTTTATACAAGAAAATTAGTGCACAGGTAAATAACTGGAATGATGTATGCTATGGTTATCACTGGAGAAGAAAGTAAGACAGAAGTACACCAGGTTTTCACATTTTATTATAGTTGCATTCTCCTCAGATAACTTATAATGGTCATATATTTATCTTAATAAAAGGTAAAAGGAGAAAAAGTCTCATGCAGAAAAACTAAGATTAGAAAAGGAAAGAAGGAAAGAAGCAATTGAATTGCTCACAGCATTAAGCATGCCCTGTAAGCAGGGAGACTGGATGAAAGCCAGCCCACCTACTTTTCTAGTAAACAGCTGTCTGCTCAGCCTGGCTGGTGCCTGTCTGAGGCCTGACCAGCCCAACGGAATAGTTAAGGTCTTGCTCCTGCCCTAGTTATCAGACTATGTGTGGCTACCATATACTCGAAGAGGCAGGGTGCCTGGAAATGGCTTCTTTCTGAAGATAAGTTTGGGGGAACCCCAGCTATTGCATAGCACAGGAATGTGACTCAGCCACAGTGGCAGTGCCTAGTCAGGTTTCTGGCCATGGCTCTTCCTGAACATCCATGATAGCCTGTCGGCCCTGACTCTGATGGTGGTATTCTTGGCTCTTCATGCCTCTGTTGTACTCCTCAGCCTTCCTGCATCCCTCTTGGGTAACCTAACAAACAGCCTCTTTGCTGAGGAGTGATTTCATCTAGAGAGAGAGAGGGAGAGCAAGGCAAAAGCAAAAGTGTTGATTCTGCTCTGGTGTAAGTAGCAGGCAAAAAACCACAGACCCTATCTCATTCAGAGGCTGTATAGATGGATGTGTGACTCCCAACCCTGCTCTTCCAGCTAAAATCCTTGCAGAGTGTGTTGGCTTCTTGGGATGAAACAGCAAGTTATGATACACTGGGTGACTTAAAATGACAGAAATGTATTCTCTCCCAACTCTGGAGGAAGCAGTCTGAAATCAAGGGTCTATGAGGCACTGTTCCCTTTCTTGCTTTGTGTAACTTCTGAATATTGCTTGCATTCCTTGGCTTGTAGCTGCATCACCACACTCTGCACTTCTTCTTTATATGGCCTCTTCCAGTGTTTTACCATATCTATGTCTTTGAGTCTTCTTGTTCTTTGATAAAGACATGAACCATTGGATTTAGCTCACCTCCAGCCTAGTGTGTCTTCAGCATAACTTAGTCACATCTGTAAAGAGCCCATTTTCCAGCAGGGTCACAATCCCAGGTTCCAGGTGGATATGAGTTCTTTTGGGGAAACTGTCCAGTCCACTGCAATGAGCAGCCCCTATTAGCCCTCCTGCACCCTCAGGATTTGGTTTTCCTCCAGTGTTTAGCCTTCATACTTTTGCTTTGTGTCTCTTTCTTCCTCCACTTTGTGTGTGTGTCTTTTTTTTTTAATGAAAGTGGTCATATGCTTCTGACAGGAAGATGTGCACAGTTTACTTCTCTAAACACCTGTAGTGACAGTAACTCTTCTACCACTTTATCCACAGACATGTGTGCATCTAATCACATCCTACTATTGAGTTTGGGTGATTTTTTTTTAACTTGGTCCATGACTGTCTTGGTTACTTTCTTCCTTGCTGGGACAAAATATCTGATAACCAAAGTTAAAGGAGGAAAGGTTTATGGTAGCTTATGGTTTTTCGTGGTTTCAGTTCATGGTTGGGCATTGCAGAAGAGAAACAGTTCATGGCAGGCAGAAGGCAGAGAGAGCAAGCAGCAAGCAGCAAGCTACAAGTGACAAGCAGTGACCCTCTTCTGTCTCTTATCCATGTGGGTAGCACTCTCACCCAGTTTGGGGCAACCTTAATCCTAGCATTGCACCATGAGTCAATCCAAGCATCACATCCTTGATTTTAGCATCACAAACCCTAGATCCAGCCACCTCCACAAATCTCTGCCTGTGATCACATGGCAGTGTGCTAGGGGGAGCTTCTACATACAAGCCACAATAATGGCCTAATATAAGACTATGCAGGAAGTGGCTCATAATGAATGCTGTTCATTACGCTAGACCTATAATACTCCTTTTAGGGCACGAGTGGAAATTCAAGTGCCACATTTTTCAAAAAATAAAAACAATATTAAATGCACAACTGAATGAAGTCCATTACATATATTAAAAAACACATGAAGTGTCCAGCTCTGTGGTTTCATTTTGACCCTTTCCAATGTGTTCCTTCCCAGTGCTGCTTTTTTTTTAATTTAAAGGAGGAAAGAAAAATCCCAATAGAAACAATGATACAGAATTTCAAAACAGGATAACAGGAAATTGACAATGGTTAATACATTGTATATTGCTGTCTTCAAAGTAGTTGCTCAGATTACAAGATGTAAGTATGCAAAATTCAAGAAGAGCAACTGTGGTTTTCTTTAAGTCCTGGAGGGTCCCCAAACTTCTGCTTTGAAAGCTGCAATGCTGCTTCTCCTCTACCCTGCCCATCTGCCACACCATTCTGCTTTGAAGCCAACCAACTATGAGTGGTTATGAAACCGCTGCAAACTATGAGCTACCATTATTCTAGTGATAGTTCAGCAGGGTGGGCCTGTGAGCTCTTTTTCTCCCAGGTACAGCTGTTTGATCAGATTTTCCATGTTCAGCCATTATCTCAAGTGCTCATGTGGTTTGAGGCTGTAAGTGAATTCCATGCCATTCTCTTTCTTTTTTTCCCAACATGGAAAGAGGACATGGGGATACTACCAGTGACAAAAACCCTTGTGAAGTGATGTGGTTATTTGATAAGCCACAGATCTATATTTTCAGCTTTGTCCTGCTGATGCTGGTGGTGGTGACATTGTCATCAGTTTGATTTGCCGCTGTGGAGCGCCTCAGGCAATTCCCAGCTCTCCTCTCATGGGGAGAGAGCAGAAAGGACAGGAGTCTGTCCTGATGAAAGCCCTAGGTCACTGGTGTGGTACTTCCAGAACGTTTCTTCTTCCTTCCTAATGATACCCGTGAGCCCAAACTCCAAGTGTATTGGTAGCACAAATGTCTGAATGGAACTCGGTGGACCAGAGGATTCCAGGCTGTGTATGGATCCTACAGGTGGACTCAGTCGGGTCAAGTGGATAGGGAGACGTTAATCATGATTCTCCTTGGCTGGAAATACTTTATAATTAGTTATTTTTGGGTGCAACTTTAGAGCATAAAAAATCTCAGCTTCAAGTTATATAACTTGTTAAGGAGGATGGTTATAGTTTTTGTTCCCACCTGTTAGTTTGTACCTGCCAACATGATGTCAAAGCAGTCCAGTTTGTGTTGGCACCAAACAGATACCTGGGTCTCACGGCTGCAGTTTCAGCTGTTGTTTGCCATAAACTCTGAAGTTCTAGTCTTAGGCATCAAAATTCTTTAGATGCACTGACTGCCAAATACTTCTCCATTGTACACCTACTGTGTGACTGTTTCATCCCCACTCATTGCTGAGAGGCTACAGCCCTTTATACTCTTTCAGCCAGCGATCAGGGAGAATGCAAGGGCTCTGCTTCAAGCCATGTCAGTTTCTTTTCTCATGTTAGAGCAGGCAAAGCTCCTGGGAGTTAAGTCTTTGGATCTCAGGCCCCTGCCAAGTGCTTTTCAGCCATTAAATCACATTGTCCTCATTGTAATCTCCATACAAGGTTATGACCAGACCTATCACCACTTGTGTGGCCTGTGGACTGAAATAGGTTTCACAGTTTTAAATGCTTGAAAACATATCAAAAGACAATTTTATGACATATGAAAATGACATGAAATTAAAATTTCAGTTTTTTTTTAAACATAGCCACATCTATATATTTACATTGTTATGGTTTATGTTTAAATATCTTCCCAAAGCCTCATGTGGTCATGGTGGGGGTGGGCCTTTGGAAGGTGGCTGAGTCTAGTGTTTGGAAAGGGCCAAGATGGTGGCTACAACATAAGGGAAGGAAAGAGGCATGCTTTGCCTTTTGCCGTTTTGCCCTTCTTGCTTTTAGTATCTGCAACAACCAAAATGTTACCCCTCAACCACACCATCCTGCCTTGGACCAGCTGATTATGGACTAAAATCTCCACAAACTGTGAGCTAAATAAACTTTTCTTTCCTTCATTTTGGGTGTTGGGTATTTTGTTCCAGCAACAGGAGAAAAGTAACCAAGATACCTGTGGAGTGGGGTTTTTGCTATGACTGTACCTGACCATGTGGTTCAAGAGCCTTTGGGAATAACTTGTGAAGAGAGTTTGGAAAGGTTTGGAGATGTCACCAGAAAGTGTGAAGGTGAAACAGCTTAGGCTGTTCTGCATGAGAGATTCTGGTCAGAGCTCAAAAGACCAGAAAACCAGTAAAGATCATGCTCAGGAGATTTCTGATGGGAAGAATGACTGCACAGTTTGTTGAACTCCAGACAACATGTGCTATGGGTTGGCAGAAAGTTTGTCTGCATTTTGCTTATGTTCAGAGACTTTGTCTGAGACTGAGATTAAAGGCGTCACACTAATCTGGCAAAAGAAATTTCAAGGCAGTCTAATGTTGAGGCAGTGACATGGCTATTGTTGGTGGCTTTTAGCCAGATTTACATAGCAAATCAAGAACAAAGAGCGCAGCAGGATGATTTAAAACATTGAGTTTGTCCAGGAAAAAAGCTCTAGTAAACTGTGTACTGCAGAGATAAAGCTAAGATCTCTATTGTTGAGAAGGAAGAGGGGAATATAAAAGATGGCCTTAGGGCATCACAATCAGCAGCGAGTCCTCATGCTTTGCAGCCCCAAAACTGAAAAAGTGAAAGAATTTGCTTGGAGGAGAAAGCCACAGAGCACTATGTTCCAAAATAGCAGTGGCAGCCACACCTGGTTCCAGAATGGCAGCAGCTAGAAAATTTGTTCCTCAGAATCAGGTTGAGAGTGCTCAGTGGTCCAGGCACTTGACGCCTACAGCTAAGAGAGAGGAAAGCCTGGCTACTACTCCAGCTGACAGCAGACCTTGGCATCATCCACATGGCACTGGGTTTAGGTGCATACAGAATGTAAGAGTTCTGAGGTTAAAAAGGCTTCCACACCAATTTTAGAAGACCTGGGAAGCCAGGCAATGTGCCCTTGAGAGGGCAGTGTGTGAAGTTTTGAATGTGAATCCAGAGGCACAATGGAGACCCCAGAAGTTTGGAAAAGCCTGGAATGTGGATTATCTAAGGAAAGCTGTAAAGAGGGAGCAAAGCTAGCCCAAGAGAGAAGTTGTGGAGCTATAAGCACAGTGCTGTGGGTATGGAGTCATTCAAACCTTTTGGAGCTCACAACCAGATTGCTTCAGATGCTGAATATGGAACTCCAGTATTTAATGTTTGCCCTGATTTTTGGATTTCCTTTGATGCCATTCCTTTCTATCCCCCTGTTTGTAACCTTTGGGATGGTAATTGTTCTCTTGTACCATTGAATATTGGAAGTGTTTAACTTTGTTTTCACTTGAACAGAGGGTTATAGCTAAGAGTTTGCCTTAGATCTCAGAGGAGAGTTGGAACTTGGACTTTTCAGCAAGGCTGAAAATGTTGGGACTTTGGCCATGCTTGGAGATGGACTAAATGTCTTTTGCATAAAGGATGCACATGAGTCTTTGGGGGGGCCAGGTGGGGAATGTTATGGTTTGTGTTTAAATGTCCCCCCATAGCCTCATATGGTCATGGAGGATGGGCCTTTTGAAGGTGGCTGAGTAGCATTTGTGATTGGTTCATTGTCTAGTACTGGGACTGGTAGTGTGAGTGCTGCACCTGCCCAGGGCTGGGGAGCCAACACACAATATAAGGGAGGGAAGGAGGTTTTCTTTTCCCTTTTTCCTTTTTGGCTGTTGTTGCTTATGACCCTTAGCCACGACACCCAGTCTTGGAGCTAGCTAATTTGGACTGAAACCTCCACAAACTGTGAGCTAAATAAACTTTTACTTCCTTCATTTTGGGTGTCAGGTATTTTGTCCCAGCAATGAATGAAAGGTAACCAAGGCATACATATTGCCCTCGGTTGGTTCTTCACTACAACAGCTAAGTACATAGCTGAGGCGGGCTCCCAATGTAAAACAGTTTACTCTTTGGCCTTCAGGTTCCCAATGTAGAACAGTTTATTCTTTGGCCTTCATAGAGAATAGTCGCTGATGCCTACTGTCTGTGGTTGGTTCCAGTATCCTTCTCAGTGCTCAGATGAAATGGAAGTTAGAGTTTTGTCTGGCCCCAGCGATGTGGTCAGTGATGGCCTTCAGACGAGAACCATGAGGCCTCTGCAACTCTGTCAGTTGCTCCAGAACAGGCAGCAGCAGCGGAGAGCTGAGAGACGGTGTGCGGTGAGGCAGCTGTCCAGCAGCCTGGTGTCCCCTAAGTGAGTACTTAGAGCATCTTCAGTCAGTGCGTGTGCATGTGTGTGATGAAAATATGAGAGAGAACCAAAACCATGGGAGGATGAATTAAACACAATTGAAACATCCTTTCTGCTCTGGAGCAGAAGCTGCAGAGGAGTTACCATTTCCACAGGAGCAATGGGGGATTGTCGCTCTGTTGAGATAGCAACAGTTGTTGGGAAATGATAATAACCATTTCTAAGTGGAAGAGAGCTGACATTAGTGTAGCTTCTGTTCTCTGTGGCAGGCCTGTTGCACATTTCCCAAGAGTCCTCAGTCACTGGTGTGTCATTGAGCAGTATTCTGCACTGTTGCTACTCAGGTGTCATTTTTCATGCTGTGTTTCCTGCTCTTTTGCTAATTTGTTATTAAGTGCAGAACAGATGCAATAGTATCACTGAGCACAGCGTGTGGACAGAGAGATGTGAGATGCCTGCCTCAGTGTTGGCTCTAAAGCCTCCTCGGGACAATATGAGAGGGAGGACATTCATTTGCTCAGGAATAAAAAGGCATCTATTGCATGGAAAGGGCTGGGAGCCCCATACCTGCTTAGAAACCACAAGCTTCACATTTATGGAGCAGCAGGGGTCTCTTCTGTAACGTCAAACTGTTTGTAGTATTTTGCAAAATTGATCAAACTTGTTCTTTTTCTCCAAAGAGTCCAAATGAGGGAGGTGCAAGACCTGTTCCAGATGTAGGAATCACCCTGCAGTCTGCCTAAGCCATAGCTGCACGCTTTGTGGCTGTTCCCAGGAGATTGGAGGAGACTTTTCCCAGCTGTAAGCCAGACTTACATATGAGAGAGAAGACTTCATATGCTTATTCCTGAAGTTATGCCTTTTATTTTCCTATGATTCCTTTATGATGACTAGAGGAAAATTTCTACATTTTAAGAAAAGCTGCTAAATGGTGTTTCTTTTTCAAAAAAAATTCCTATTTGTTTCTAAAAAGATTTGAGTAAGGCTGTTGGCTAAGAATAGAAACTCCGTTTTCTCATTTCCACCCAGAGTCTGCTCAAATAATCATTTCCTCTGCCGGCTCCATTCCTGGGCATGATCTCAGTAAGGAGACGAGAAGGTCTGTTCCTGCTTTATGAGCGGAGGTACCTCTCTCCCTGCTCTCATTGGTAACCTACTATTGAAATGACCATACCTCAGGGTCTGCTGATGCAAAAGGGGGCCACCGGGGTGCCTGGAGGAGACGCCTGGCCTCCTCAGCCCCATCTGGCAGCCCTCAGGCACTGCAGAGAAGAGCCCTCCTGTTTTCAGAGTGATTCCACGCTCCTGGCATTTTAAACGTGGGTTTCACATTTTTTTCTTCCTTCTCTGGTGCTCTCTGTGTTTAGCACTTATGTGGCAGAGTAAATGCTTTACAGCAGTGTTTCCCCATTCCCTCCCTCCCATTTCCACCGCCGTTTCCTTCTCTTCTGCTAGGAGTGTTTATCTCAACAAAGCAGAATCTTACATGTAGATTAATTCCCTAGGTGCACACTCCAGAACCCACTGAGCTGCCCAAAGATTTCCAGGAGACACAGGATGGGTACTGGTGCCATCTCCTCTTCCAAAGCAAAAACAGAGAAGTAGGTGGCTTGTCCCAGTCCCCGCTGGGACTCCTGCTGTAGGGATCTTGTGTTCCCTCTACCCTCTTTGCCCTCCATAGATTGGGGATGGACCACTGTGAGATGACTGTTCTCCTCACTGGTCCAGCACCAGTGTACAGTGGCTGGATATCGTGACACTGTTGGGGTAAGGTCCTCATGTGTGGTGTGAATTTTACTGGCCCCAGAAAGTTCCTGTATCAGATGTTTCCATCTGCGGATTCCACACTAAATATTTGGCACACAAAAAGAGTTCTCCTTGACTTCATCCCACTTCTCCTGTAGCCGAGAATGAGGAGATGTGGAGGTTTGTTTGACAGAGACACTTGTCAGCTTGTAGAAAGGAGCACCGTCTGTACAGGGACCATTAAGACCTTTGACATGTCCCAGGGAGGAAAACCAGTTGCTGAGAGGAGCCCAGGAAGCTCCTTTCAATAGTTCTGCAGCTGGCATGGGCATGTGCCAAGGCTCACATGCAAGTTTCTGACCCACACACTGGGATAGAGACAGCACACCTTGCTGAACAACTTAACACTTAATGGTTGTGTTCTCCCCTTGTTTGGTGTTTAAGAAAGTAGTAGAGAGAAATGTAATTACCTTCATGGATTTGGTTGGAGTGGGCATGAGATGAGGGGACAGAAGGGAGGGCCTCTTTTTCTTTGTGTCTTTTATGATTTATTCTCCACAGAACATGCGACCTTCTAATGACCTACATGTGTCAGCTATTTTAGATTTTGTACCTGTCCCACCCCCCAGAATGTTTCCGCCATGGGAGAGAGATTTTTGTCTTTTCATAGCTGCTGTTATTTGTACATTTAAAATGGGGCCTAGTAATTATTAAATGTTGAATAAATTTTAGACTCAGTGAATTAGTCTCTCTGGAAATAGCTATGGGTGTTGTAATCAAGTCCAGATAATCTGAATTGGTTCCAGACGTTCAAGTGGCAGAATAGAAGCTGAGATGTAAGATTAAAGGTTTTCAGAATACGCATCCTAGGACTTGCGAGTCAGACTGTGGTCCTTCTACATGAGTATATTGATTTTGTCAGAGAAACCCAGATGTGACCGTGACAGCAGGGCCTGGCCATCCCTCTGGACAGTATCAGCCTAGGGCTGGAGGTTCAGCCTTCATCATTCATCCAGGCAGGCAGCGCATGTCTCTTTTTCCATCGTTCACTCTGGGGGTAACCAGCCCAAAACATGTGTGGGTTCAGACCCATTTGCATCTTGTTGCCCAGGACTAGATCAGCGTGTTTGTGCCCAGCCATTATGGTCTCTGGGTCTGGTGACAAGACTGCATTTGTCACGTGAGTCCCTGAAGTTCCTCCTGGTTCACTGGGCTGGAATGGGATGCTCCTTCAGACTCAGGTGGAAATGCTTTTTCTTTTATTGGCCATGTGAGGAAAATCACGCTGGATAGGTATGAACAGCATAGTTGTGAGTATGTGATGATAGAAAAACAGCAACACAACAACAAAAATAGAGTATTTTGAACTTGAAAAGTACCTCTTCCTGATTTTTCTACACCAGCTTCACTTCTTCCTTTGATAATGGGTCCAGTGATGAACATGTTTTTATTACCTCAGTGACCACATGCCAGAAGATGGAAGGAAATGCAAGAACACGGGGGCCTTTGTATTCCAGCTGTCATAGCAGGGTTGTCTGTGTGGAAGAAGCATTGGGTACTGCTGGGCCTGCAGGCAAGGAGTGGAATGGAGGTGGAAGGGTTTTATCTACTTGGAGGTGTTCCAAGATGGCAACTCGAGGAGCTGCCTCTGGCCTTTCCACCTCCGCACTCATACTTAGGAAAAGCTGGAGTCCAATGTGAGTGTGGCCGACTCAGACACCTCATGAAACCAGCCCCCTGGCTTGGTAAGCAGATATACTGCCCAGAAATGACAGCTTGAGTTTGGAGAACATGCCGCATGATTATCCTTTCCCCGACTGTCCTCTAATCCTTGATTTTATTTTTGCTATTTCCTTTAGAACATTTTTCCATATTTTAAAAATTTTTAACTTTTATTTTAAAGAAGATAAAGCCAAGGAAAATAAAACAGAATAAAATCAATCAAAACAAACCACTGTAAGTGATTCAGGGCTTTAAAACAGTGTGAAATTAACAATGGTTGCCATAATGCCTCTTGCCTTCAAAATAACTGTAGATACCTTCAGACATAGTGAAAAGCAAACAGAACAGAACAGAATAGAACCATTAAAAACAAAACAATGAATGCAATAAAAGACTTCGAAACAAGAAAATAGTAATCCAAAATGGCTACCATAATATATCTTGCTGTCTTTGAAATAGCTGCTCATGCCATCAGATATAACAAAATCAAATAAAACAAACCAGAATAAAACCCAACCCAACAAAACAATGAAAATGGTACAGGACTTCAAAACAGCATAATAGGGAATTAACAATGGGTACCACCTTCAGAAGGAGATTCCCCATAGATGCTACATTGCATGCTACTGTCCTTTGAATAGATGATCAGACCACTGGTCCTAGACCTTCAAGGTCAGTGAAACACCAGACAACACAAGCATCAAACTGCAGTTCACCTCAGTAACCATCATCACAACCTGTGTATCTCCGGATCAGCCGGTCACTTATGGGGGGCAGAAGGATGGTGGTTAACTCTTCTTGTTCTCCAGCCTGTGTGCCAGAGGGGCTGGGGTCTGGCTGTCACCCTGCTGCTGCCAGCCTGCACATGATGCTGGTTCACAGTGAGGGCTTGCTTCTCGGTCAGGCCTCCCATATCTATTGCTCCAGCAATAAATTCAACTTTTGGGAGTCTGTGTTATAGAAATATAAATAAAAGAGTGCTTCATGATCTATGCATGAATATGTAGATAGGTACATAACAATGATTCGAGGGGCAAAAAATGGAGAAAATCTGAATAACTGAAATGGAAAAGTTGAGTAAAATCTGGTTAGTTTATACTATGACCTGTGAAAATATTAGATTTCTATTTACTGTCCTGGAGGTATGGGCAAGATGTAGAGTTTAGTAAGAAAAACAGGAGAGATATGTATGATGTGATTTCATTTTGAGCAAATAAAATTTAAAATTACTCCACATACATAATCAGATGTATTTGTGTGAGAATGCCAAACAGAGTAGAATAATTGGATGAAGTTGTGAATGGAGGAGAGTTGGAGGGGCTGGTATGAGAGAACTGAGCGTCAGGGGGCAGTAATAACACAGTGAAGGACAGGAAAAGGGGTTTGCCGATGTCTGCCTGCCTGTTATCTGTCTGTCTGTCTGTCTGTCTATCTATCTATCTATCTATCTATCTGTCATCTGTTGGTCTGTTGATCATCTATTGTCTGCCTGCCTGTTTGTCTATCTGTCTTTCCTCTACCATCTGTCTATCATTTGCTTGCATTGGTTGTGTTAAATATGTAATAATTTAGAGGAGTAATAAAAGATGAAGGAGAGTATGGAAGGGAAATTTCCTTTTCTCACATGTTAATTCCATCTTTTGTTTTGTTGTTCTTTTATAAACATTGTCTCAATCTTGCGATGAAAGGTAATCCCAAGGTTGTATAATGAAAACTCATTAGCTTTAATGATTTGAAGATGGCGTTTTAAATAAATTAAAAGGAAATGTACAGGATGTTTAAAAGTAAAATATTTTGAGTTAAGACAGGAATTTTGGGTATCATGAAAGATAAATGACTTGAGGAGTGCTTGTGTTTTTCTAAGTAATTTCTCTACTGTACAGAAGGTGTTTGTTTTTGCCTAGTGTTTCAGAAAAAAAATGTCTCCTTTCTGAAGTCTAGGGGACACAGGGTCAAATTAGGAGTATCAGTTCAATTAAGGAATCTTCTGGTAAAGAAGTAAGGCAACAAAGAGGTCAAACTCCTGAGGGGGGGGGGTGAGTTTCTTGCTGAGGCAACAAAATGTGATTTATGTTTTCTTGTGATTTGGATATCCAGTTATTTTTAATAATCATTGTCCACTTTAAATGAACTCTATTATGGTTCATGTTTGAAGCTGATGAAATAAGCTACATCCAGAATAAGCAAGACATTGGAGAGTCAGTGCTGCTCAAGAGAAATGTGGGGAGGATTGGAATAATTTTCATGTTCTCATTTGGATGTAGACTCCGAGCTGATCCTCGGTAGCTGTACTAATTGATACAGAGGCGAATGAGCTAGTATATAAGATCAGTAGAAATAGTCATTCTAGCTATCATATCTCATTGATTTTAAGATGCTGATTTTTTTGTTCACTGTAATCTGAATGCATCTTACTTCATTTGTATGCATTTAATTGGGGTAATATAAGTCAATAATAGCCTTATAAGTGAGGGTGTTGACAATCCTGGTCATCTGAGTTCTGGATATTTGAAGAATCTGATAAGGTAGCAGTCTCTACAGTAGACTTGATTCAGACAAACCAGGAAATTAGAACAGCATTTCTTGTCAGAGGGGCAACTTCTTCAGACACAGATAAAGACAGAAATCCAGAGTGGGATCTGTGCTTGTCTGACTCTGTCTTTCTAAGTCTGAATTTTAATCCAGTGGTGCCAACGTTTTGGGAAAACTGGTTATGGAGGGGTACATTTTTTCACCTCACAGAGTGAAAAATTCTTCATGAGCCCCAATCCCGGAATGGTATATAAGTGTGATTTTCTGTCCCAGGGGGTGGGCTGATCAGAGGAGGAAGTGTCTCTGGCGCTGGAAAGTGGAAAGTGCAGTGGAATGATACACCTACTGGCTAGGTCACTTTACCTTGCATCCATCCGAGGTGTCCAGTGGAGCATTTCCTATGAGTTTTGTGTCACTTTGTTTCCCTGGGCTTTCTGTTTACTTCCTCTCCCGTCTCCTCTGACCCAGCAGCAGGCTAGTGTGTGAGGCTTTGCGGCTGATGCTCCTGTGTGTGTTGGAGTCCATGGTCTTTCGCTGCTTATCTCATGCCTTTTCTTTATGATGTTTCAGCTCATCCACCATACACCATGTGCTTTAGAGTGAAATTCTACCCACATGAACCCTTGAAGATTAAAGAAGAGCTCACAAGGTATTTTTGTTTGTTTGTTTGTTTGTTTAACTTGCACCTTTAGCCATCCGGGGCTTCTGCATCTTACAGGCTTCACATCCTTGCTGTCTAGAGACTGTCTCCAAGAGGCAGGCGCTGGACTCAGCATTTTGGCTTGAGCGCTGCTCTCACACTTAATTGCCTTAGAATTTCTTTTTCAAACAATTGTCATTTGGAGTGTAATTAGCTGCACAGAAAAGCAGTGGTTATGAGGGGGAGGTTTTCTCTGAAAACATGTGACAGTGGGGTTCTAAAAATAAGTAGATCAGTGTCTTTAGGACATGGGAAATTCGTAGCTAAGGAACCCCTGGACTGTCTCTCCGAAGAACTCAGCTTTTCTGAGAAGGATGAGGTCATGTGAACTGGAAGACAGCTAGTCGTTCTGCTTTCCTCTTGCTTAACTGACTGAGGGGCAGGCTTCCCTTCCCCCAGGACTCTCCTCAGTGCAACTTTCCAAATTTCCCATTCCTCAGGCCTCCCTGTCTCCTCCCTTCTGCAGGGCTTCAGTCAGTCTACCTTGTGGGGGTTTTGCTTCCCTGAATCACTTGACGAGGCTCTGATTTGGGGACCCCTATAAAACACTGTGTATAATCATCTCTTGGGTTAGTTTTCTTAGGTGCAGACTCAACAGAGAAACAAACACAAATGGTAGAGGGCATTGGCAAAGGGCTAGGGTTGGGTATTCTGCTTTCTTGTTATCCAGAGGGAGTTCTGGTAGAGCCTGACCCTGGCGGTGCTGTGGTGATTTTAGCAAGAAGCAGCCGGTTCTGTTCTCTGTTATTAATATGCACACAGCCAGAGTAAGATGTGTGCATGCATGTGTGTGTGTGTGTGTGCGCGCACATGCACGTGCATATCGGGGAGCAGGGAGAGGTGGGGGTTTGAGAAGAATGGGAAGCTGTGTGAGTGTGAAAAAGCGGAGTAATGGGTAATGGACACCATACGTGGTGTTCATAATTTTGCACCCTAGCCTGTGTTTTTCTTTTTCATTGAGTTAAAATTAATGAACCATAAATTAGTCTCACCATTTTGAAGTGTACAGTTAGTGGCATCCAGTCCACTCATGGTGTTGGACAACCACCCCTCCCTTCTAGTTCCAGAACATACCCAGGAGCAACCCTTTCCATTCTCACCCCCCAGCCCCTGGCAGCCATTCATCTGCTCTGTCTGTGCCAACATTTCATATCAGTGGAATTATACAATATGTGGCCTTGGCCTGCTTTTTGACTTTTATTTATTTGATAAATTCTTCTGTGGTTCTGATTATTTACTTACCAGGGACAGACTCCATCAGCTACATAAAACAACAAAGTTAGCAGAGGGAGATATTTGTTCTGCCTTGAGGGTGCTAACAGTGTAATTAAGAAGATCAAATAAAAGCTAATGCCTCATTTTTGTCATTTGTTGTCTTTATAATCTTCTCTGGACAATAAGAATTGAATATATGCCATAAAAATTGAGAATGAATCTTTTATTGTTGAGGAGAACAAAAGAATACAAAGTTTTAGTGACTAACCCTAATTAATCCCCTCTCAATTAAATAGTGTTTTCTTGCTTTTGACTAAGGAACTCAGGTATGAATAATGGAATATTGTAAATATTTTATTCCAAGGAAAATTAAAGTGGTCTCCTGCCTTTACACAGGTGCAATTTTCTTGTTGGTCAGCATAGTTCTTAGAATTGCAAACCAATTTAGAAGCCATATGTACCCCTGTACATATGGTTTAAACCCTTGTTTGGAAAGTGCTTGACTTTTATTGTATGGAAAGTTATTTTGTTGTCAAGTTAACATTAAATCTGAGACTAATTTAGTATAGTACATGAGAAATTAACATTGTGTTTAGGACCATGCTGAGGAATAAAGAAATATTAAGAAAAAGGCGAATTTCAGTGGACAGAGCAAGAACAATACCCATGAAAAGGCTTTTGAAATTTTCACGTTCCTTTTATCTTTCCATATGAGCAATCATTTTACAACTGTTTATTTTTCTGGGATTTTATAAATGTTATATGCAACTAAATGCTACCCAAAATATGTTGAATTTAGTTTTTTTTAGTGAGAACAGTCTTTACTTCATTTGAGTAAAGAAGCAATATCATTAATAGCAGCACGATAATTTATGTCCCAGATCCTCTTGTATTTTGGTTGTTTAATCCTCTTGTGCTGGGGTGACACTGAAGAAAGATGCATTATTTTTGATGGCTATGGTATTTAAAAAATAAGTATCCTGAATTTGAAGCTATGGTAAATCCCTGGGGATTATGTTGAATCCACAATAATCCTTGATTATCTCTGTACATCACTGATAAGAGAAAAAAACCAAACTGTGACCTAGGAAACTTGATTGCATAAAACCTGACTTCTGAGTTATGAATTAGACCTCAAAACTCTCATGTGAATAGTTGTTTAAACTCTTTTTCACTACCAAATTGCTCAAAAGGTAGAGATGTTTTATTTCAATGCATGCGTTCAACAATTAGGAGAGAAACCAACCTCATGACAGCCTGATATTTAGTCTTTAAAGATCTGGTCATTCCAAGTATTTGTGTGATCCTGGTATTCTGAACGCTTGAGGGCCATGGTCTTCAGACTGAGGCCCCCAAGCCAGTCACATCAGCATTATTTGGACATTTGTTACGGATTCTTGGTCCTGTAACTCCAGGCCCAGCGATCTGTTTTTTCCTAAGTTTTCCAGGTAATTTGAAATTCTGCCAAACATTGAGCACTGTTACTCTGAGACAGTTTGGACTTTCAAAAGCATTAGTTTCTTTCAGCAGATTTTAATGTGTACAGTTCAGTGGGTTTTGGTACGTCACACATTTGTATCACTGCTGCCACAATCTAATCCCAGAACCTTTTCATCACTCCGGTGGGACATCTACTATCCCAGCATCAGTCTGTATTCTCCCTGCCATTCAGTCCTTGAAAATCAAGGACCTTATTTTTTGTCTCTGTAGATTTGTCTTTCTTTGACATTTCCTGTAAGTAGAATCAAACATTATGTGACCTTTGTGTCTCTCTTCTTTTTATGTATCATAATGCTTTCAAGATTCATCTGTGTGGTAGTGTTTATTAGTCTTTTATTCATCTTTATGACTGAACAGTCTACTACATGGATACACTGTGTTCACTTTATACATTTGTCAGTTGGTGAGCAGTTTGGGTTGTTTTCACTTTTCACAGTTGGGGATGAGAACCATTTGCTCCTCCCCCACCAAGCTACTGAATCAGAGCCTCCATTTTCACAACCAACCTCAGTGATTCCTGTGCTTATTAAAGCGGAGTGGTGTTATTTTAGCAGTTAGTCCGAGTCTTTTCCTACCAAGTATAATATTGTTCCTTTGACTAAAAGCACACCAAAGTGAATACAAAATGTGTTAGGAACTTTATTCCCTGCACACAGTTCTTTTGTAAAATGAGATCAGACAGTTGTCTGAGCCCGTGCTGTGTCCTCCATGCTTGACACAGTGACAGCAGGAAGCAGGTATGAAGATGAAAACTTCTGAATGAAAACTCAGCTAGCCACGGAGTCCTTCATCCCCCCCATGTGGTTCAGTGCCCGAGGCCCACAGTGCTGGGCTGCTGTGCTCTAGGGCTGGCAGAGTCGCTGGGACCCAAGCATGCTGACCACCCTCTCTCTGATTCTCCATTTCTTTGCCTTTAAAATGAGACTTGTGTATGTTGCTTCTTATAAGGCTGAGATAAGATTAAATCCATTAATCACTGGTGTGTGCATCAGTCTCCCAGAGAAGTGTCCAATAGTATATCTATCTCGGAGTCTATCTGTCTATCTGTCAACATTTATTATAAGGAATTAGCTCACATGAGTATGGAAGCTGAGAAATCCCACAACCTGCCAAGCTGGCAGTCCAGGACAGCCAGTGCATAGTACGAAGGGCTGATGTGTACCTCTGCGGCCTAGTGTCCAGTCCAGGTCTGACGACCTAGGAGCTGGAGCACCGAGGATAGGAGAAGATGGTTGTCCCACTCACAGTCAAGCATAGTGGATTCAGTCTCTGTTTCCTTTGGTCTTCAGCAGACTGAATGATATTCTCCCACCCTAGGGAGGGCCTTTGGCTTTGCTCAGTTCAAATGCTGAGATCAGATGCTGATCCCTTCTGAAAATTCCCCCACAGACACCCAGAAATAATGTTCAGCTGCTATCTGGGCATCCCATGGTCTAGTCAAGTTGACACATACAATGCACCATCACGTGGTGGTCACTAGGACTGGTTGAGAGGTGTCTCAGCCCCCAAGAGGAAGGAAAAAAATGAAATTTATTTTGGGATTTAAATGCTACAGTAAGTCTGGGAAGAAGCTTACCTTGATCAGAAACAATAGACCCCAGGCTTGATTAAAGGAATTAGCCTGCCTAAGAATGACCAGGATATCTGTAGAGGGCTTGCCCAGCATAGAGGACACAAAAAGGATGGGGACAAGGTGAGCCTGAGTTGCAGATTGTAGACTGGGGACTCCTGGATGTTTTTTGTTCGGTGCTGCCATGCTTTTAGAAACAGTGGCATGGCATTTAAAAACGCAGAGGTTTCACTTGTAAATTCAGTCTGAGAAGCTGGACAGATGTCTTCTGCCTCTGAGAGGTGACGGGGCTGGAGCTGAGTGCTGGCTGATCCCTGCCTTAGGGAGCCTGCTCCCCCCCCCCCCGAAGCCCCTTAGGCCATCCTTCGTCTGGCAGCAGGTATGCCCGGCCCCCAGCGTCTGGGTCTGCACCCTGGCAAGCAGTGGGCTGGGCACCCAGCACAGCCAGCTCCACCTGCGAACCTCACTGCCTTTCTGGCCTTAGCATGGCACCTGTTTGATGGATGAATGTGAATCCATCCGCTCCTGAGGGATAATGCGCTTGTTACCTGAATTCAATGCATTCTTGATTCTCCTTTCAAACAGAACTTGGGCAGTAGAGACCTGAGGTGGAGGTGACGGGGCGTGGCTATTACAGTTTGGGGACAGTGGCTGTGGGGCCCTGTGTCTCCTGAGCTTTCCTCAGGCCTCTTTGGAGGCTGAGGGGGTCCGTTTGCCACAGACACTGGGTTTCAATGTTCTGAAAGCCCCTCAGGGCTCCAGTGATGTAGGTAAACCCTGCGCGGGCAGCCCTTCTCCTCTGGGCTTCTGCCAAACTTAGTGCAATTGTTTCTCCCTTGCATTGCAGGTACCTTTTGTATTTACAGATCAAACGTGATATTTTTCATGGTCGACTGTTGTGCTCCTTTTCCGATGCTGCCTACCTGGGTGCCTGTATCATTCAAGGTAAGTCTGGCCCCTGTGCCCTCTGCCGGCACTGTGCTGGTCTGCAGAGCTCTGCCCACGGGTACCACCCTTGTTCCCCGGTGCCCATCCCACCTGCATCTGTGCTTAAAGGCCGACTGGGACTGTTCTCAGCAGCAGAGGCCCCTGTTTTCCCTCAGCTTTCCTCCGGAGCTACTGGGGTTCTGGTAGGAAGCTGGGCTGAGGTGGTCGCAGTGGCCTCTGCAAGTACCAAGCATCCTTCAGGCCCCTTCAGAACATCCTTCAGAACAGTATGAGTTCTGGGGCCTCTTTCGTAAGGAGCTGAACTTGTAGTTGTACAAGTTCCGAAGCGGTATGGGTTTGTATGTTCTGAGCTCCGATCACCAGTGTGGGACCTAACAGGCACAGGGAGAGGGCAGCACATTCAGGAAGGAAGGTTTCACACAGAGGTCTTCCCTGATGCCCTCACACACATCTTTCGTGTGTGATGTGTGTATTTGTATGTACTGTTTATGTGAATACCCGTGTAGTGTATCTAATTCCACACATTTCTAGCCCTGTACGTGAGAAGTGAGACGAGCAGCAGCTTCACAAGCTGTCATAACCCAGTTTGAATCTTTCTTCCCTCTTCCTGGTTATTTCACCATAGACAAATTAGTCATGTTCCCTAAGCCCTGGTGTCTGCGTGTCATGAGCAGGTTTGTCATGCCTCATCCTTGGGCACTGAGACCTCACCAGAAGAAGCCAGGCCCATCAACGGTGACTGCCCATCTTTTAGGGTTGGACATGCCCGTGGCTGGGGACACCAGGAGCAGCAAGAGCACTGACCTGGGTGGCTTCTGAGTGCTTCTCCTGGGGTGGAGCCTCGATGATCAGAAGCAGGGAGCCCAGGGGTTCTATTGCCCTCGGCTTGGCGGCCCCAGGGGCTTCTGGAGGCACCCTGATGACAGCCATTTGTATCATGGGTGCTAATGACATATTTATGAGTGAGAAGGAGGGGGGTAACAGGAAGGGGAGAGGGGAGCGAGGCAGCACTGAGAGTCTGTCAGTGCTGTGATGGATCTAGAAAGAATAAAGCAGGAGCTTGTGATAAGCCAGAACGTGTCACAGTGACAATCAGCTGTGCATCACAATGCCAGGCTTATTCACCACTTAAGGGAGAATCCCAGGTTTCTCCTGGGAACCTCCCTGGGTCCCACTGGCTCTGTGGGATGCCCTGAGCTGTGAAATAGTCCTTGTGTCCTGTTTCCAGGTGTGCTTGGTCTCTCAGAATTCCAAAGTGGTTTTTGTGTGTTGCTTTTTCCTCTTCTCTGGGAGACACCCACTGCTATGAGCAGATTTTGGCAGCACAGGAAACTCCTTGAGATATTGTAGTGTTCAGTGGGTAGGAGTGTTCTGTGGCTGTGAGGGGTCCTCTGGGCTTCCAGGAGGAGATCATGCTTTTGAAAGCCGCCTTGCTTGCCCCAGAGTGAAGTTATTAAACCTCGCCGTAATCTTCCTTGGTGATGGAAAAGGCACATGATTAGTTAGGCACTGTCTCTGGAGGGAAATGGGAATCAATACTAATCCAAGCAGCAGGCCAGCATATGAGGATTTCAGAATGCATTTAAGCATCAGTGAATTATTGTCACATCTCCAAGCACAAGCTCAGTATAGATCTGTAATGGAAAGCTCTCTGTCCTCTGTTGCACTTGAAATAAAGCCACAAAGGCTCCACCCAGAAGCTGGACCCTGGTTCATCCCTCATGCCTGTTATCACAGACCGCACACACTGGGAGAGGAAGGATAGTTGGAAATGGACCAGCTGACCTTGAAGGGACCTTTTGTCTCTAAAATGCATTCTTGTCTCTGAGTCACTTGGGGCAAGTTCGGTAAAAGGTGGGTTCTTAGCCTTCTCTGATGTTCAGGGTCAATATACAAGCAGCTCTGGAGGTCAGGAACAAATGCAGGGAAATATGCTCGCAGAGCCAAATATGCTTGCAGAGTGAACAGAAGGTGGAGTCTCTGATTCGAGCGCAGTGGCCATGAGAGGGCTCATTGTCAAGCTTGCTGCTGTCCTTCTGAGGAGCGTGTTTTAGGCTTTGGTGTATTCAGTGTATGTAAACAACATCACTTAGAGCTTTGCTACCTGTGGTTACTGAATCCAGCAAATACAGTCAGTGCATGCAGAGTGCATTTTGCTTCATAATACAAGTTGTAAAACAAACATGCAGAACCTTTGGGAATCTGTTTATTTTATTTATTTATTTGATATAAATTGCCTTTCCTGTCTCTTCTTCAAAGCAGTCTTCCCAATCTGTTCAAGGCAGCGTCCCTCCTGCCTGTCATTCTTTGCTACATCCCTGTTTGGTTGTCTCATGAATGCCTGAAATTATCTCGCTGAGTTGGGTCTGGGCTTCTTCTGCATTTCCTCCTGTCTTAGTCAGCTTTCCACCACTGCACCAAGTCCCTGAGATACTCAGTTTACGAAAAGAAAAAGTGTATTTTGGCTCACAGTTTTGGAGGTTCCCGTCCATAGTTGATTGACTCTGCAGTTTGGGGGTCGCATGTCATGGCCAGAGCCTGTGACAGAGCAGAACCACTCACCCCAGCGTAAGCCAGGAACAGAAAGCCGAAGGAAGAGGCCATACCCCACATTCCCCTTGGTGGACACCCCGGTTCCTCAAATACCTCCTGCTGCACCCCGCTTCTTAATATTCACCTTCCAGTGGCATCACCCTGAGGACTGAGCTTTGACACATGTACCTGGGGGGACGTTCCTGATCTTACGTAGGGTCCAGTTCCATAGTGGTGAGTCTCAGAGAGCCTTTTTCACTGTGGTCTTCCTGTGTCTGGCACATAGTAGCTTTCCCACAAAATCTGTGAAGTCAGGATACTTGCCTCAGTTGCTCCAGTGAATGCTTTCCCTCTATCTAGGGAGCAGTCAGTTGGCTGGCTGTCGGGAAGACACTCATTACCTTGTTTAGCTATCTGTTCATTGTTCTGCAGGCATTTCCTGAGTGGCTGCTGGGTGGCAGGCACTGCAGTACATGTCCTTGAAGGAAAACAGACCAATAAATAAACTATCTTGATGATGTGTCTGTGAGCAAATTGGGGGGACACATGGGCTAAGTCCCTACTGTGAGCAGTCTCAGGCAAGCTCTGCACCAGCAAGTATGGGCCAGGCAAGGCTCCCGAAGGAGAAGACTTCTCCATCTGGAGACTGGGATGTCCTGTATCTGGAGTTCTGTGCACTCTCCATGCATTTCTTCCCTTTTTTTTTTCTCTGTTATTTTCAGGTTTCTTTTTGTAGTATTTATAGATACAAGTCTATTGTATCTCACCAGTTTTCTTGGAAAAAGAAATACTCCCCACAAACATGGCCTGACCTCGCCAACCCCTCTGCAAGCTGACAGGTGCTCTGAAGATGACTGAGCTTTGTACTGGTGGTTCATCACCTGTGGAAAATAGAGGCACTGGATTGGACCATTGCCCAAGTACTTAGGTCCGTAGCCAGCCCGGGGAGGGCCACACATGTGTATGTATGTGTACATATATGTGTATGGGCATGTTATCTGTACTTCTTTGGGAATTTAGATTCTGATCATCAGTTCATGGTACCTGTTCATCATTGGTCCCCTTGGGCACATCTGTCCATCACTTGATTTCTATTCTTTTGTTCTCCCGTTTTTCCCTAAAGATAGCTGTTGGGATCAGATTCACCTTTGCCTTGACATATTGCCTTATCAAATAATCCCTATTGTGTTTTGTGTATAAGTTTCATAAATTCAATCAGGCTATAGACCTATCTGATCTCTTCCTTTTTATGCTCAGCATACTGTTTTTGGAGAACACTCTATGTTGGTAGGAACATCTTTCACTGCTTCTAACCACCACAGATGTCCTGTTGGGGGCATCTCTCATGCTTTACTTATCACTCCAGCCAACTACAAACACCTGGGGATCCCATGACTCAAAAATACCTCACACATTCTATTTCTTGCACCCAGAGTTTTTCTAGGATGTATGCCCAGAAGAGGGATTTCTGAGTTATAATATTGGCTAACTACTCCCACTTTGTTTTCTAGAAGAACATGTATTCAGAATCTCCAGAAGTGCATAAGTGTGTCTATTTCCTTATGTTTTGCCAACTTCCTAGTGTTTGACAGTGTTATAGATGCAAAGTGACATCTTGTTTTGGTTTGCATGTCTTGATTCCTAGTGAGTTTGGACATCTCACCATACACCAACCGTTAGCAGTTCACCTCCTGCAAATTGCCGGTTCATGTCTTTGACTATTTCTCTATTCCTCTTCCTGCCCATTTTTCCATGATTTACAAAGATTTCTTCTTTATTGTGGGTATTAGCTGTTGTAAATGTTAGGGTTTACCAAATACATTCTTTCAACTTGACATCTCTTAGTTGTCCATAATGTGTTTTCATAATCAGTAATATTTAATTTTGGCATTATCAAATTAATCATTTTCCATCCCATGATCTATAGCATATTGAATCTTATATTTAAAAATCTCTTTCTCATGTGGTATATATACATCTTTAGGTTTTCTGAAGAACTGCAATTTGAAACAGTAGAAATAAAAGAGATGGATGTGATTTTTCAGATATGTTCCAGACATACTAATTTTTCCTGTCAGAGTCAAGTGGGAGAAAAAGTTTGTCTACTACAGTTTTCTCACCATCTTTATTCTCTTCTCCCGGGCTGTGTCTTCCATTTCTGCCCAAGATACTTGCTTTTGTGGCTCGTTTGCATCCCTGGTATGGAATCTGTAAAGGTGTCCATGGCTAGACCTCACCTTTGCTCCTCCAGGCTGTGGCTGGACACCCACCTCTCCTCAGTGCTCAAGGTGCTTGAGAGATCCCGGCAATTCTTTTCAGCCTGGAAGAGTCCCAGAAGTTCCTTACGGTTAAAGGCATCACCTTAATCCAGTGTGCTATTTTGTACTTAGGTACAAATGGATCGCTCTTTAATTTGAAGAGCGATCCATTTGTTTTTAAGTGCAGTCCCCCTTAGGTTCCTTCATGTTGTGATAAGTATCCTGTGAACATTGGAAATATTGGAGAGGTATTGACAGTTTGTTTTTCAATTTTTAATGGATAAATAAACATTACATGATGTTGAAATAGGCATACATTGTTGAGTGACTAAACTAAGCTAATTAACATGCATTACCTCATAGATTTATCATTTTTTGTGATGAGAACATTTAATATTAATACTGCCAGAGATTTCTGAATATATAGTATATATTTTTCACTTGTAGTCACTATCTTGCACTATAAATTTCTTGAACATGTTCATGTCTGATAGTTTGTGTACTTTGGCTAATTTTTGGGCATGATATTCTTGATGGTCATTGAATTGGTCAGCTTTCCTGTTGCTGGAACAAAATAACACTTGCAATTTAAAGGAGAAGAGGTTTAACTTGACTCATGGTTTCAAAGGGTTCCACGGTTTGCTGGCTCCAAGGCAGAAGCATCATGGCGTGGAGGGTGGCACAACAAAGATGCTCAGTTCATGGTGGCCAGGAAGCATGATCGCCAGGAAGCAAAGCAGGGGAGCAGTACAAGAGAGAAAGAGACAAGGGACCAGATATGTGCTCTCAGGTTCATGTCCCCATGACTCTCCCACACTGCCCACAGTGATGCTTTACCATTTCCTAGGTCTTTCTGAAGCCAGTCAAGTTGACGGTCAAGATTAACCATCATGGTAACAGTGATTGCGCTACTGACATTTAGTGCCCGAAGCGTAGAAATGCTGCGTATCCTACACTTCCTTGGGCAATCTAAAATAATACACTTGTTTAACCCCTCCAAATGCCATTGGTGCCCCCATTGAGAAACACTAATGTAAACTGTTTTAATAGGTAGATAAAGAGAAGGAAACACGGAGGAGGCTGTGCCCAAAGTCAGCCAGCCAAGTCTGACCCCGGGGCGAGTCTAGAGTCTAGGGCAGTGGCCGTGAGCCTGTAGCGCAGGTGCTGCGCAGCCGTTTGTTGTGACAGCTCGGAAAGGTTCACATCGCTGGCCTCCACACTCCAATTGTGGTCTGCGTGTGGGCACAGATGCACTTTGGGGGTGGGGAGCACAGTCCAGGCTGTTCTTTTGGATGGCGGGCAGCATTCCACATGCAGCCTGCTTGTAGTGTCTTTAATCTTGTTCTCGTTTTTTACTGGTTACAGCTGAGCTTGGTGATTATGATCCTGATGAGCATCCTGAGAATTACATCAGTGAGTTTGAGATTTTCCCCAAGCAGTCACAGAAGCTGGAGAGAAAAATCATGGAAATTCATAAAAACGAACTCAGGTAATGTGGGTAGAGGGCTATGAAAATGATAGCAGTGGGAAAATACTGTTATTGTGGGGAATGTGTAACTCTGACACGCGAAGGGACAGTACCTGCATGGCGCAGGCGCGCCCTCTTCTGGTGCATCTGAGAAGAGTATTGTGTGGGTGTTCAAAGAGGAAGCATGTTTTAGGTTGGAAAATTTGTTTATTCTTAGAAATATAGATGATTAGACATCAAAATGTAGTGACTTCAGAAAGAAACCTACCATCTCTATGGGTTTAGAGTATTGTGTTTTAATTAAAGACTGTTGAAATGTATAAAACTCTCAGTATTCTTTTTATAATTTGGAGACAAGGGCACTAGAGGTAGCAGTAAAATTCTAATATTCCACTGAGGTGCCACAGAAGTAGCCTTTTTATGGATCACAAAGCAAGATATGCTAGATGAGGGAGTTGCATCCATTGTGTGGATTAGCAGAAAAGATCTTCTGTGACCAGAATTTGTAAGGGATTAACTATTTGGGACATGCTGAGTAGTAAACACACCTGGAGCAGGTACTGGATGCCAGAGCATCGTGTCAGGAGCTTGGTGTGCATCTGTTCACCCGGCGCTCTCAGATGACAAGGCAGATGCCTGCAGTGTTCCCGCTTCGGGCTGAGGAGAGTCCGGTGTGGCACAGGGAGGTTGGCAGCATTGGAACAAAGGCTTGCCTGCCTCGAACATCTGCACTCTTACCCTTGTGCTGTGCAGCTGTGAGGAGCAGGTGATGCACCTTGCATGTCACCGTGTCATTGTGGTGGTGGCATCTGAGAATGGACACTGGCAGCAGGAGGAGTCAGTAATGTTTGCTATTAGACATGCCAAAGACCCACAGATGAATAGGAGGAGAGTAAATTGAAAGAACAGAACATTGAGATACATGATCGTAAGACTCGGTGATGCACTGGATTTTACTGACAAGCTTGTGTCCCAGCTTGTCACCCAGAAGACTGTAGACTGGCTACTGCTGCAGAACCTGAATTTGTGGCTAGCTCTGAAAGTGTCATCTTGACCTGGGGATCCCAGGGAGCCCTGGTTTTATAATTCTTGACAGTGAGTCCTATGGCTTGGTCAAACCTGCTGTTTTGCAGCTCACACAATGCTAGACCCTCGTAAGAGGCCAAAGTCACAGGCCTGAGGCATAGAGCTGGCAGATATCATACAACATTGTGAGGGGAGCTTTGGGGGTACTTCTTTGTGCGTGTTTGCTTGCTTCCCCCAAGTAGTCATGTGTTTGATTCAGACTCTGCAGCACTGAGAGATTTTGGGTCAGGACAGAAAGAAGTGAAGAGTAGAAGATGCCAGTGCAGAGGGAGAGAGCTTTCTATAGTTGGATGAAAATGTACTCTAGAGGTTGAGCCTGCTTGGTCTAGTATGCCCTTACATGTAGATCAGGAGAGTGTCGACCTTGTGTGGGGAGCAGGGCCTTCCATGGAATTGCACCGCAAACTCAACAGTGTTGGAACAAAGTCACCACTGGAGGAATCCTGTCCAAATCTGGACTTGAGCATGGAGTCTAGGTAATCCCAGACCCCATAAGCCTCAGTGAAGCAAGAGGGTAACACAGGGCTACTGAGCCATTGCTTCTGAGACTTCCAAGAGAATTCCGGTTGGCCTTTCTTGTTTGAGACCTTCTTCCTACCTGCTTTTTGAACCAGCTGAGGAAGAAAACAAACTAGCAGTGTTGGAGGTGCTTGAGCATTATAGGAATAATAATGATGGTTTAGAGTAAGGGAAACGCTTTTACCTGTTGAAGTCTCACAATCTTACTCTGAATTTTGTGGACTGTAATCATGCTGCTCTATTCTCTCTGAGTAAGGGACAAAGCTGCCATACGCAGAATAAAGCTGATCAGAGCAAACTAAGACCTTCCCCTCCTGGGAAGGCTACACAGGCAGGAGTATGGGAGTTCTTTGGGGAAAGAAAGTGAGAGAGATCCCTTGGAATTTTCAGGTATTTCAAAATATAATAGAAAATTGAGCTTTTAGTGTTTCCCTGGATAAAATGCTTAGTCTTCCTTGGATGTTTAAGAGATCAATGCATGAAGATTCAAGTTCATGCCTGGATCAGTTAGTCTTCCTTAAGTATGTCACATCTTTGCAATGGAAGGCAATTTTCCTTCAGTTTTGCTGTAAGTCTAAGTTTCTCTAAAAAGTAAAGTCTGTTTACAGAAAGAAAACACAGAAGTTGAGATATAGCTCATAGTAGAGTGCCTGCCTAGTGTTTGAAAAGCCCTGAGATTTATCCCAGCACCTCAAAAAGAAAGAGGGCAAGTGAGAGAGTGATGCACAGAGATTTCCCCCTCTGCCCTCTTCTCTGCTCATGAATTGTTCCCCATCATCAGCACCTCCTGGAAGCAGTACATTTGTTAACACTGATGAGCTTACATGATATATTACAATCACCCAGAGTCTCTGGTTTATAGTTTGACTCACTCTCAGTGTACCTTCTGTGGGTTTTATAATAACATGTGTCCACCACTAGGGTATCATACCTCTGCAGTTTCATAAAGAAGAGTTTCACTGTGGTAAAAAAGTCATCCTCCCTTATCGTCTAACTCCTGCAAACCACTGATCTTTTTACCTCCATACTTCTGACATTTCCAGAAGGTCATAGTTGGAATTTCACAACACGTAGCCTTTTTAGATTGGCTTCCTTCACTTAGCAAATATGCATTTAAGGTTCCTGAATGTTTTCTCATGGTTTGATAGCTCATTTCCTCTTAGCCATGAATACTGTTCAGGATGTGGCACAGTTCATTTACCCATGGAAAACCAGCTTGGTTTCTTCCAAGTCTGAGCAGTTATGAACAACATTATTTATAAACATCTATGTGCAAGTTTTCTTGTGGGCATCAGTTTTTAACATGTGTGGGTAAATGCCCACGGGCAAGATTGCTACATAATAGAGCAAAAGTGTGTAGTTTTATGAGCAACAGCAAACTGTTTGCCACTGTATCTGCACTATTTTGTGTTTTCACCAATGAGTGAGCGTTCCTGTTGTTCCACATCCTTGCTAGGATTTGGTGGTGTTGGTGATCTGGATTTTGGCCATTGTAATAGTGCACAGCTAACAAAGCTATATTTGCAAAGATGTAAATGGAGATGTAAATGTACCCTCAGGTCTCTTAAGTTCCTACAGAGACGTTCCATTTGCGTCTGGCCATCCCTCAGGAGAGGGCACTTGGTTGGGAGCCATCTAGGTGAAGTGCTGGCTGAGCTCAGAACTCAGAGCAAACACTGGCTCCATCTGGCAGCTCCCAGCTGAGTTCAAGTCTGCAAAAGATGCGCAGAAACCAGCCTGAACTTCAGGGGAAATAAAGAAGCAGGCTCACTGAGATTACCCATTGCCGTGCCATAAAGCTCCTACAGGCTCTCTGGGATAGAGAAACCTCAATCTGAACTCTGCCTCCCTCATTTTCTACCAGTGAGAGCAAAGACAAACCTTGAAGCAGACTTTATTTTCCTCTCTCTTTTCTTTTTTTTTCTTCTCGTCATTGTTTATCTTGGTTTTTTGAGTTTGAATGTGGTTTCTAGTTTTTTGTGATAGTTGTTATTCCTTTTATTTCTTCCTTCTCTCTTTCCCTACTGTCTTCTGCACCAATTTCCCAAAGTTTATGTGATCCTCTTTTGTCTTCTAGCCTTGCTTCTACACTTCTATTTTTTTTTTTTATTTTTACCACTAATCTCTTCTAAATTTTCTCTTGAGGGTAAAATTGGCTATTGAGAGCTTATTTACTGCATAAAATTTTCTGGTTTGTTTTTGATTTTGTTATATAACCACAAATCTAGTTCATAGGGTTAAAGGTGGTAGATTAATGGTGACCTCAGTTTGTCATTTTCTGGGCTTTGTTTGATGCTGTTGTTACTGCTGATTGTACCACTTTAGCCAGAGGGACATAATAAAACTACTCGCCCAGGGCAATTTACAGGCATCAATCGAGGAATTAAGCTAAAAACAACAACAAAAAGTACCAATAAAACAGATGCTGGCCAGATTTGCTAATCCATATTCTAGAGAAAAATGGCAAAGGATGTCTAAAATCTGTGTGTGTTTCATTCTCATGTCTCTAGAGATAATTTTAAAATGATACCAATATTTGTTTTAAAACTGTGTGACACTCAGCCACCTTATCTTTGACAATGGGGCCAAATGTGTTCACTGGAAGAAAGATAATCTCTTTAACACATAGCGCTGGAAAAACTGGCTTTCTACTTGCTGGAGACTAAAACTAGGACCATGTACTCTAAACTAAAGGCAAAATGGATCAAAGGCCTAAATATTAAAACAGAAACACTAAATCTACTGGAAGACAAAGTAGGTAGAAATCTCGACAACATAGGTGTCAGTGGAGAATTCTTGAACCAAACTGCACAGGAAATATTTCAAAGAATCAACATAGGTGTCATAGGTGTCAGTGGAGAATTCTTGAACCAAACTGCACAGGAAATATTTCAAAGAATCAACAACTGGGATCTCATCTTAAAAAGTTTTTGCACATCAAAAGAAATCACCAACAGAGTGAAAAGAAAACTCACAGAGTGGAAAAACATTTTAGACAACTGTCCCTCAAAGCACTTCTATCTAGAACATACAAAGAAACAAATCAATTTTAGACCCAATCTAAATTTAAAGACCCAATCCAAAAATGAGCATCTGAGATAAATACACACTTCTCAGATGAAGAAATACAAATGGCAAATAAATATATGAAAAAATGTTCAGCATCATTGGTCATCCAAGAAATGCAGATTAAAATAACACTAAGATTCCCCCTCACCCCAGAAAGAATGTACATTATCAAGAAATGAACCAATAATAAATTCGGGGGGGGAGCTATGGGGAAAAAGGAACCCTTCTTCACTGTTGGCAGAAATGTAGATGAATACAGCCATTGTGGAAAATCAGTGTGGAAATTCCTTTAAAAACCAGGATTAGAGGTCCCATTCAACCCAGCTATTCGCCTTTTGAGTATTTTTCCTGAACAGTTAAAAACATCATACCACAGTGGTAGATGTGCACCCATGTTTATAGCAGCACAATTTGTAACAGCAAAATCCTGGAAACAACCCAAATGCCCATCAACTGAGGAATGGATTAAAAAGGATGTGATATTTCTATATGATGGAGAGCTACTCAGCTATGAAGAAGGATAAACTTGATGTTTTTATAGGTAAATGGATGCAACTACAGACTATTCTCATAAGTGAAATAAATCAGACTTGCATATGTAAAGACTGTGTTGTCTCTTTAGTGTAAGAAACTGTAAGAATAAATAAGATCCCAAATTCACAATAAATAGTGAAAAAAAAAAGAAACTACTCAAAAAGAAAGGAAACTGGGAAGGGAAAAAGAAAAAAAGGAAAGGAAAACTATATATATATGATAATCATATATAATTATGGTTGTCATATATGATATATGTGATAATATATATAATTATGATTATATATTTTATAGATGATATATAATCATATATGTTATATATGATAGCCAAGATGAATAAACTTAATTATACTGCTAATTTCTATAATTCACTAAAAAGAATTTCTTGTGCTTATATTGTCTGGTCAATTTTGCATGCCTGTATCTTATAATCTGAGCAACTACTTTGAAGATTGTTAACATATGTAATATGTTAACTACTGTTAATTTCCTATTATCTTGTTTTGAAACTATGCATCATTTTTATTGTTTTTTCTCACCAAAATAAAAAAATTAAATCTATGTATGAGAAAAGATTTTCTTTTAATTTACGGACTTCATTGGATTTGACGTGCAGGGATGCGATAGACCCTCGCTGTGGAACTGAGTTGTGATTAGTCTACCTTCCAGAGCCCTCTGGTGGTGGAAGAAGTCATAACTTCAAATATATATAGAAATGATACATAATATATACTATTTTCTATGCATTTTGGGCCCTCTTGATTTCTGTTGTCCACAGATTTAATCATAGCTACATTGAGAGGAGTGGCTCATTTTGTTAGCTAAGGTTCTCAGAGAGGGTTTCAGATAAAGGTAAGATCATGTTCACTGTGGGGAGTCCTGTTGAACTCTGGAGGCGTTTCCTAGAGCAGTGATGGCAAACCTGTGGCACGTGTGCTGCATTGAGCTGTGAAAAGGTTCGCCATCACTGTCCTAGTTCCTACTCCTGGAGTTTTACCATCTTCTCCTCACCCATTCATCTTGTCCATCACAGGGGCAACAACCCTTAGATTCACTCCAGCCAGTCATAAATCATCAGCTCTTAATCTGCAGAAAGCTCAGCTGGCAATAGATCTGTTCCCTTCCCCTAAAGCACAGAAATGCCATCCAGTTAGCCGCTACTATAATAATAGTGCAGTCCTGGAACCAGTCATGACACAATGTTTTAAGCAGAGCAATTATCTCCATTCCTCACTCTTATTCTCTGCAAATCATTCGATGTAGCTTCCTAGCAAGGAATGCTGGGTTAAAAGCTGCCTAGCTTTCTAGAACTAACAGGTCCTGCTATGAAAATGCCCTCTACCTGCTACATCTCATGAGCAGGGCACAAGAACCTATCCAGGAAATGTCAGTTATGAGAAGAGTGTTTATTGAGTAAAAGAAAGAAAAGAGATGTCCAGTTATTTTGCAACCCCCATCTTTCTTAAGATGTCTTTCCCCCCTGTCATCACTTTTCCCACCCCGTGCATTCTTTTCTTTCCTGAGTCTTTCAGAATGCTTCTAGAGCCCAGTCACTCTCCCTGACAGGTTATCAAATGCATTTCCATTTTACGGTACTATCAGATATAATGTCCTGGTTAGGAATGGGACAGTACAAGCATTTGGCATTACACGCTAGATCTTGCATTTCGTGGTCTAGTTTCAGGGCTCTTTCTAGAGAATGCTGGGCCAGGGCGAACGATGTGTGCATTTGAATCATTAACAACTCTAAGCAGATGAAATGGGGTGAAAGTGACCTGAAGGGAGAATTAGCAGTCACTCAAGTGCCACGTGGCTGTGAAGGAGAGAGGCTATGTTGGAAGAGGGAGTCATCCTTACCTGATGCATTCCCTGTGTATCCCTGGCAGGCAATTTGAACTTACACGTCAAAGACTCTGAGCTTTTTGGGGGAGGCTCTAAGGATGTGTCTGCCTGTCCATGTGCTCATCCATCCGTGACTTATCTGTCCACGTATGGTCTATTCACGCAGCGCGTGGTTACTGAAGGGGGCTGTGTGCGGGGGAGGTGCTGGGAGGTGGCCCATGCACTGAAAGATTTTATCTAAAAATAATGTCTATGGAGCAGCAACTTTTAATTAACTGAGAACACCCGACAGTGCCATCCAGAGCTTGACTGTCGCTCATACTAAACAAAGCAGACTACAGTCAGCACACTAGAGAGACTCAGTCCGAGGCATGGGGTCATATAGTCCCAGATTTATGTCCTTCTGGCCAAATAATAGTTTTCAAAATGGTATCAGTTGCCACAAAGGGCTAGTTTTTATTTGCAGGTGGGGGATTTGGTAGCACCATTCAGTAACAGTCCTCTTTGAAAGAATTATTTGCTCTCTAAATTGCCTCCCTGCCCACTCAGCCTTTTTACCTTCTACCATCTTAGGTGTTGAGTTTGGGACCCGCAGCTACCATCTTAGACAAATAAAGAAACAGAGGCTGAGAAACTACCCTACCAAGTCTACACAATTGGGAATCTGTGGAACGTGACTTCAGTTTTCTCACGCAGTGCTGTAATATCTTTCTAAGTAGCTGCTGTCCTTTAAGTCTTGGCCCTATGTGGCAGAAGAGCATCGTTGCTGTTTCCTCATAGTGCGGTATATCCAAATTGGCAAGATTCTATCTCATGCTCTGCTCAATTAGGGGGTTCCTAATGGTTCCTTAAGAGGAACCATTTACAAGAGATAATGTCCCCTCTCTGAAATATTGGAAGTAACAGATTGGTAACTCTTACTTGCAGTTAGAGTGTAGAAAGGTGTGCTATGTGGATCTCCCCTAACTTCAGAGTAGCACTAACTAGCAAGGTAAACTCCAAAAGCAGAGTTTTGAGCCCACCACAGAGCTGAAAATATTTTTTAAAAAGCCATAGATGTACTAAAATCCAGAATGTCCTTCTGATGAGAAACTCCCAGTGCTGTTATTTTAGTGGGATGGTGGGGACAGAAGAGTGTATTATAGATGGGGTGTGATGAGAGGGAGGAGAAAGATCTCGTGATGTCCAGAGCACAGAGATGGGATTGCAGGGCACAGTTTCCTTGCAGCCCTTGAGTTTGGAGTCTGTCAGAGTCTCTGAGTCTCGTGGGTGCCGAGATCCCAAGCCCTACTGCTAGGTCAGTCCTGAGAGCACCCCATGTGATGGGAGCCAGTGGTGAGGAAAATTTAAAGCTACACCAAAGCTGAACCTAGGTAAAGTTTCAGGAAAACCTAATATAACTTGAAGTGAGAATTGCACTGTTTAGAAGGTGAACATGATACTGCTTTCCTGCCCTCAAGTTTAACACGGGACCTTGCAGGTCCAAATAGGTCAAGAGAAGCCAAAGCCATCCCCTTTCCTGCCAGCTGTGTTCCAGGCATTCCAGGTCATTGCTGGCAAAATCCACACCTAATAATTTGCTCTTATCTTCAAAGTGATGCATGTTTTATATTCTGTGTGATATGTAGCATGCTAACAAGGCATCAGTAGGAGATTGTTTCTCTTTGGTTAAAGTCCTCAGGACTGGGAAGATGGAGATACATAGCTAAATACAGAATTGCTTGTCCTTCCTAATCTGTGATAGCTCTTAAGAGATAGCTTAGCTAATCATGGTCTTCACTTCTAAATGTTTAATTATCTCAGCAGAACATTTCCTGGGGCAATATTTGAAGGATAGAAAATCTTTAGTTTCCATTACCAAACATATTAGAAACTGTTGCTAGAAACAACTGCCCAGTGGGAGATTTGAAGGGAAAAATTCTGTTTAATTTCTCCTGGTCACTAAACAGTTTCTTCCTCAGTAAGTTGGGGGTCATGGTCTCTAGTGCTGTTGGGGTCTCTTCCTTTTCTCCTTTGGTTTGATCCCTTTGCCTACTCTGACCATTTGCGGTTCGCCTTCTTCTGGCTATGACTTTGTTGATTAAATAATTATCCAGTGGAGACCCACAGTCTCCCCCAGAGTGAGTGATACCAGCTAGAGGATTTTGAGGCTGGAGATGAGCCTCTGCATTGTGTTATTTTAATATCCTGCCTGCTGCTTCCACTCACTGAAAGGGTTTCTGACTGTGGTCGTCCAGGGCTCCTCTTCTGGTGGTGAGGAAATAGAAAAGAAGTCACATGGAACCACAAAGATAATAATCAGAGCTACCCTGAGCAAGAAGAACAAAGCTGGAGATGTCAAACTACCTGATATCGAAATGCACTCAAAGGTGCTGTGACTGAAACATCATAGTACTGGCATCAAAACAGACATACAGAACAATGGGACAGGATAGAGCATCTCGAAATAAATCTACACACTGACAGCAGGCTGATTTTCAACGAAAGTATGAAAACACAGTGGAGAATGGACAGTCTCTTCAATAACAGTGTTGGGAAAACCGGGTATCCAAATTCAGAAGAATAAAATTAGATCTATACCTTTCACCATATATAAAAACCAACTCAGAATGGCTCAGACTTAAATTTAACACCCCAAACTAAGAAATGGCTCTGATTTTAGTTTTATGTTTTTCATTGCTGAAAGCTATAGCAATAGCCATGTACTGCTTATTAATTTATATCTGAATCCTTCTGTTCAACCTGATTTTTGTGATGGTCACCCATCTATGTAATGGTGTATGTGTTTTAATTTACTTTTGTGGCTGTACAGGGGTCCATCATCTAGTTGTTCTGTTGGTAGACATTTGAGTTGTTTCTTCTTTTTTGCTCTTATATATTTCCTGGTGCAATGCACACTAGTTTCTGTTGCATATATATAACTCTGTTTTGGAATAAACGTGTTTAGTGTTAGTAGATAATGCTAGAGAATTTTCCTGATTATTTCCATTGAATTGCTTTTTCATAGCAGTGTATGAAGATTGCTTTTGCTGTACAACTTCACTAGTGCTTTTTTGTTAACCTTTTAATTTTAGCTATCAGGTGCATATGTTAGTGGTTTCCATAGTTTTAACTTACATTTTCTTGGACAGAAAGAAGTTAAGCATATTTTCATGTGGTTGATTTGTTAAATGTCTATCAAGTTTTTTTACCCATTTTTATGAGATATTTGATTTTTAAAAAGTCTGTTCCTTATTAATTCATAGGAACTGTAAAAGAATTCTAGATAGGCGTCCTTGCTTATGCACTTTGTAGACATCCTTTCCCACACTGTGCCTTGCTTTTCACACCCTGGGTGGCATCTCCTGACCGCGATGCTTGAGTTTAATACCATTGATTGTTTGTGATTATAATTAGGAAGGGCAGGGAAGTGGTGAGAAAGAAACCATTTAGGCAAGGAACTCACTTTCTATCTTAGTCTGTTTTTCATTGCAATAACACATGCCTGAGGCTGGGTACTTTACAAGCAAGAGGTAGATGTAACTCCCAGATCTGGAGATCCAAAAGCAAGGCAGCAGCACTTGCTTAGCTGTGGTGAGAGCTGACATGTGGGGACATCACATCTAATCAGTGGCACCACAGAGGGGATGTGTGCAGGAGGGAACAATCACAGGGTAAGAACAAAGTCAGAGACATTCAGATCTTGCCCTTCTATAACACACTGCTCTCACTTGGCTTTAGTTGGGTCTCTTGAGGGACCAGTGATCCAAACACCTCCCACCAGCCCCACCTCCTGAGTCTCCCATGGTCTTTCACACTGCACCCAGGGCAGACCAAGCCTCTGGGGACATCTAAACCATGGCACCGTCCAGTGCAGATAGCTGAGCCGTAATCTCCCATGATCAACGTGTTTCCAGACTGTGTAGAAAAAGATGGTGGCCTGGCAAGCGTGAGGTCATGAGTTTGATCCTACACACACACACACACACACACACACACACACACACGAACTTTAAAGTCAAAATTGACTCTGAATAATAAAATTAAAAAGATGTTCAACATTTAACAGATCATGAGAGTAACCAGCTCTCTGAAGGAGTCGTGTGTGTGTGTGTGTGTGTGAGAGAGAGAGAGAGAGAGAGAGAGAGAGAGAGAGAGACAGGCAGACCGACAGGAAGGAAGGGAGAGACAGGAAGAAGGAGCTGCCTATTTGGATTCGATGAATACATTTATTTTTTAATGAAACTTAGAATACAGTAAGAACTTATAGCTGTAGAGAGAAAGTCCCATATACTTTGAGACAGCTTCTAAAAATTACCTTTTCCCACTGATGTCAATATACTTGATGACTTTCTGAGTCTATTGTTACTTTATCAAGGGAAAAATAATGGTAATTTCTGTGTCCTAAGAGAAAAGATTTAGCTGCCAGATGTGGTGGTGATGCCTATAATTCTAGCATTCAGGAAGCTAAGGCAAGAGGATCACTGCAAGTTCGAGGCCAGCCTGGGCTACATAGTGAGTTCAAGGCCAGCCTGAATTACAGAGCAAGGCCTTGTCTCAAAAAAAAAAAAAAATCATCAAAGGAAGGGCCAGAGATAGGATTTGTTGGACTGAAAGAGCTGACATAGTAATGATCAAGGTAAAGATTTTCCATATATGCATGGGTGTTACAGTGAAATTTAAAACACTCAAACTGAAGAAATCTGGAAAAGCTGCAGGAAGATTTTATTTTCCTAAAGCAGACGTTACTTTCTTTTGAGTGTCCAGTATGGTAACCATCCCTTTCTTCCCCAAGCTCCTGTGGATAATAGAAAGGACACTTGACAGAGCATGTGAGAAAGCGTCCCATCTTCAGTCAGAGGCTGAAGACACCTCTGGAAGGAAGGATACAGAGGTCTGGGCCAGCCATACACATGAGGCAGTGGTGCTTCTGGGGGCTGGGGCTGGGAATACACAGAACTAACATCAGTGAACGGTGAGTGGAGCACTGGGCAGCGTTGCCCCCTTCCTCTGGCTCAAAGGCAGCTGTAGGCCTGAGCCAAAGTTCCCCAAGTGTGAACAAGGAAGACTCCAGAAGAAGCTAGAAATTTCACCTCAAATCAAGTTACTGGTACTCTTTTTATATGGCACATCTCACCCTTACAGCTAAAGCTACAGCTACAGCACAGCTTCACCCTCTGGAGGACACCCTGTTAAACAGGTTTATCACAGATGGGCACTGAACTAAGTCACCATACACTTAAGGAAACATCAACCCCATGAACCAGAAATGGTGACTCTGCCCTCCAATGACCTTCGCTGGAGAGCAGCACCCATGGAGCCAACAAGGTTGGACTTTCCATGAAGCTAACAGCGATAGAGGTAGAGGAAGAATTCATGTTCATGAAGCAAGAACATGTTGCTGTTTCAAGACACTGAAAGTATTACAAAGGAAATGGAATGCTTAATTGATGTTTAAAAAGACATCAGTGGATGAAAAGTAGAATGCACATAGCCACCCCCCCAAAAAAAAGAATTGGCAGGCTGGAGGCTTGAATTAGGAGATAACTGAGAATGTTACATTAAAAAAGAGAAAATAAGGATGCTCCTAGACATACTGGAGCAACATTTCAGACCATTAAGAGAAAAGTGAAGATCTTGCAAGGCTTTGGGGAGGAGATGAGATTCTGTCTTGATTTAAAGGTATGAAGACACTGAGTGACTTGGGAGGTTGGGGGAAATTCCATTTATGCAGTTCGAGTAGAGATAGATTTAATTTTGCAATATAATTTTTCATTTTGAAAAATAAAAATGAATTCCTGTTGCTTTCCATAGCAAACTCTTCCTGGTTGTTGAAGTCACACAATTCTCTCTGGGGAATGGTTTGGATTCTCCATGATGTGTGTGGTCAAAGTGAGGTCACTGGAATGTTGTGTAGGTAAAGTATAGAGGTCAGCGCTGAGGGGACTTCATGGCCTTCTGTATTTGTAGTCCTTCTTCTCCTGTGGCCAACATGTCCTTTACCTCCTTAGAGGTCAGCAGTAGGAGTGGTGGTTGAGATTTCCTTTCAGAATCCAAGGCTTCCCTTGGAATGTCTGATGGTTCTTCGGTGGGGTAACAGAACTGCCCAGTTTCTGTGCTGAGCAAGAAAGAATGCCATGTACCCAGGATAATCTCTAGATGAATAGGAAAGATCAGATGCTGAACTTTGTTTTGTATCAAGATTGAATTAACAAGGGCCTGCTTATTGGTAACTTGATAACCTTGATTAACTGTACCATCACTGGAGTACTGAGATCACATGTGGGTGTGTTGTGGAACAGTCAGCTAAGAGCATGAGTTCAGATTTCCTGGCAGTTTCCCAATGGTGAGAAATGATGATTGGCTTTCTGATTACTGTGTCCATATGGACCCCCCCCCCATATTTAATGTAATGTTGCACATTTTATTGAAGGAATTATGTGTCTCTATTTTTCATTTTAAGTCCCTAAACTTCTTTTGTGTGTGATTTTAGAGGCCAGGGCCCGCCGGTGGCTGAGTTTAACTTACTCCTGAAAGCTCACACTTTGGAAACCTACGGGGTGGATCCTCACCCATGCAAGGTAACTGTTCCTCAGCAGGTCATGATGGTTTTGCCCCAGATAGAATGAAATGGTGTGAACGCCTGGCAGAATCCTCCTAGGATATTGCCATGGCCTTGTGCACAGATGCTGATCAGAAGGAACAACAATGGACCACGGTCATGTGTGGGAAAGTGATTTTGCTCTAGAGACTGTCACTTGTTCACTTGTTACAATGTAGTGCTACCCTAAGTTAGTAACCATGGACTTATGCATTGAGATGATTTTCCTTTGCAAACTTAAAGGATCTCAATGTGTTTTAAGGCCACTACTGGCAAGAGTGTATTCTTTATGAGAAAGTGGAAGGATAAAAGAACGATTTAAATTACATTATGGCATTAGGAGTTGTTTTACTCATGTAATTTGATAGTATTTTTCTCAAGGGTGAAACTGACCTCACTTATCAGAAGCTGATTTAGAATTCTGGGGTCCATCTGAGAAATCTTTCTCTTCATCAAGCTCCTGAAGTGATGATGCCATATATATTTTTTTTCCAGAAATGATTTATGCAAGCAATATTCTCCTTGGCATATTTTAACTGTGCATTAGCTAGACACTAGCACTAGTTGTAGACTAGGTATTTATATCAGTCAGACTCTTAGAGATAAAGAGTACTAGCTCATTAGTATACAGCTTGAACTTCTCATTAAAAACATCTACTGCCCATCACACACTTGAGCCCATTCCGTCAGGATCTGTAGGTGGACCCAGCCCCCAGATGATGCCAGAGTATGGCTAAGGAGGTGGCACTTGTCCATCTCATTGTTCTGCCCCCACAATTGTTAGAGAATATTTTCTAGATGCCCCTTCCACTAATGGCGTAAATCCCTTTGTTCCACTCAGTGACTTGATTTTATCCAGCAAGTTAAACCTCACTTTTTTTGTTTTGTTTTTTATTGTTATTATTATTCTTTGACCTTCACTTAATTTATCAATAAATTTCTTAGTGTTCATGGTCTAGGCTAGAAGCAAAGTAGACTTTCCTGGGCATACATACTGAAATTACTGGAAATCCTATAGAGTTGGATAACAGGATTGAATCTTGTGATATAACAGGGTTGAATCCTGTTACAGAAAATACTAATAGCTTTGGTTTCATTGTATTCAAGAGCTAATAGTAAGCCAGGCATGGTGCTGCATATGTGTAATCCCAGCACTTGGAAGGGTGAGGCAGAAGGATCACTGAGTTCAAGGTCAGCCTGGCATACAAACTGATTTTGAGGTCAGCCTGAACTACATAGTGAGACCCTATCTCAAAAGGACCCAAAAAAGAGCTGATAGCAACCAAGAAGAGTTTGCTCACACTGCAGAGCAGATTCATGGCACAGGTAGCCCAGAAGATGTTTGAAAATAGACATCTTCTGGGAATAATCTGTCTTTTTCCAGGAGGTTCCTAGTGGGACAAAAAGGTCATTATTCCTGAAAGAGGAAAGCCACATAATTCTGGGCCTTGTCCAGATTTTGGAAGTCCTGCTGTAAAGGAAATTTAAAAACCTGTAACCTAGCAGTATATTAAGAGCAGGAAAGGCAGGCCCAGCCTGTTTAGACTCAGCCAGCCTTGAGATTGCAACATCAGCTGCAATTTGTAAGGTAGACATACCTCATCCAGAAAGCACATCTTGTGCTAGCTTGCTTCAAGGACTATAAGTTAAAGACAGTGATTCACCCAAGCCCCTGACCTTCAGAAACTCCCTTCAGCCCAGAACAAATTTGCCTGACAACATATGCCACAGCCTGTGTAACCCATTATAAAATAACCTGCTATCAGGTTTTTGTACTTCCTGCCTAAAACATATAGAAGTGTCTGTTAACCCCAAAGTGGGGCCGGTGATTTGGAACTCAGTTTCTCCCCACATGCTAGCATTATAAAGAGTTGCCTTCCAACTCCTTGGTGCCTGTGTGTCTTCTGATTAATCCTGGTTTTTTTTCCACACTGCACTTAAGAGTTCCACCTCAGGAACCTCCGTTGTTACAATCACTGAACTTGACCTAAAATTGACCCAGAATAAAGATGAGTAAGTGTGCTATTTATAATTTACTTTATCTTCCTCAATCCAGAAAGGTTTTTATTTCCTTTTTTCAGGATGCAACAGGAACTACAACATTTTTAGGATTCACTGCTGCAGGCTTTGTGGTATTCCAGGGAAATAAGAGAATCCACTTGATAAAATGGTGAGTTCTTCTTTGGAAAACTGACTTATATTTGTTTATGACTCATTACCCTTCTCTTTGACTTTTGTATGTTGTGTGTGTGTGAAGTGCTGGGCAGTGCTGGTAGATTGTCTACCATCTGTTTCTTTACCTTGGAGCTTTACGATAAAGGCATTTATCACCTATGAGTGGAACCCAATCGAGGTTGCCCTTCGTGAGGAATTGAATTGTCAAGCTGAGGAGTCACCTCCGGACACCTAGGCTGGAGGACTCTGTGTTCAGTGTTTCATCACCAGAAGCTTCTGCTGACCCAGCCAGAGAGGGAGCTCAGTACAAGGGCAGGGCTTGTGGCTGCAGATCACTTCCCACTAGGTCCCACCCCTTGAAGGCCCCAGCACACGGAACTTTGGGCGTCAGACCATGGCAGTGCTATGGAGCACCTTGGGATTTACTGTCTTCCACTCACTTCCCTCCACTGTCCTCTCCTACTTAATCTTCAATGCAAATGGACCCTTTGTTCCCCAGAGTATCAGTGAAGTTGCTTTTGGCAAAAAGTAGCAAGCACATCTACCCAGAATGGTAAGAGGATTGGTGCACAAAGCCCAAATCTGAGGGCTGGTACCTCATCCGTGAACTTAATTGCCCAAGTCGTGACAAAGTCAGGTCTCCACTTTCTTTTCTGCCATCTCAGGTTGGTAACTTGTTCCAGGCTCATATTCATGAGATGGATGTGAATATCATTCTGGCTTCTTTCACACAAGGGTCCAGATTGTCTAGGAGAGAGCCCCTTCCATGTGTCTCCTTTTAAAATAAGGATACTTTTTTTGGAATCCCTGTAGACTTCCCATATTTTTAGTTGGACAGAATTGGGTCACATGCACTTACTTAAGCCAGTCCTCGCCTAGAAGAATGGAAAGTCCACGTGTGTGTTGGTCTATCAGATGTGCCCTTGGCTGGGCAGTGCACAGTCTGCGTGAACACAGGTCAGGGATGATGAAGTATAGGTTGTGTCAGCGAGGAAGAAGGAGGGTGGGTGCCTCCAGTCAAGGGCTCTTCATAGCAGATGCTCTTGCTGTGGAGGAAGGAATGGTGCATGTTCTGTGTTCACTGGGATGTTGTAAAGGCCTAGTCTTGTTCACCTGCAGCTTGACTCGGTTCGTTTTCTCATGGCCCCTGCAAGGTTTGTCACTGGGAATTACAGGGCTGTGGGCTTGCTCTGAAGATGCAAGCTCTGAGTCCTTGGCTGTGACATTCCTGATGGGCCAATGTGCATCCTCAGTCCCCAGGCTGGAACTGCTTTCTTGCACCCCCTGGAACCTCAGTGTTGTGGTTCTGTGAGCTTCAGGCTCTCTTCCATCGAGTTACCAAACCCCTTCTTTCCTCAGCACTCCAACCTTTGTACTTGCTTTTCTTTCACACTGTCTCTACTGGGTTCACATCAGTTAGCTACGCACACACCCTTCTGTGTACCTCCTGCTCTGTTTTAAATGGCAGTGCCCCCTCTCTAAGACTCCGATTCCTCTAAATATCTCTGCCCTCTCTATCACTTTTTCTCAGCTTATGTTTAAATCCCTCTCTGTGTCCAGTTGTTTTCTTCTTCCATAGTTAGCATTCTCAAAACTTTCATCACTTAACTTCTGTGACTCCTGGTGTACCCATCCTTAGCGTGCAGATCAGTTGTCTCTGGCTGCCTTGGAATGAAAGAAGCAGACGGAGAAAAACAAATGAAGTAATGGGCATGAGAGTGCTTTGCAGGCCTATTGCAGCTTGTGATGTGCAAAGTGTAATGGGGGTGTATTATCTGGCTTCCTTTTCTGTACTTTTAGTGCCTTACAGAAATGTTCCATTGTTAATCACCTTTGGTCCATTTCAGAATAGTTTCCCTAGGGATTACCATAGACTTTGGAGAACATAGGTAGTTTGGGCTTTCCCCATCCTATCCTAGGACTGCAAAGGGCTCAGGGGACCAGAAGGGTGTTAGATCTTCAGGTTTCTGAATTTGCCCAGACCCAGAGTAGTTATGCTGGAACCTGGTATATCTCAACTGCAGATTAGTTTCAGGTATTTTCCTTCCCTTGATGTTATTTTTCTTCTGGGAGTGTAGAAAAATGGAAGCGATATTACTTTATATTGGTGGGAACAGTGGAAAGCCCCAAGTGACTTACACACCAGCTTCCCTCCCAAGAGAGGATTTGCAGACAATTCAGAGTCATTTCTACCATTTTTTATAGTTAGGCTGCATCTTTCTTCCAAGAAGCTGGAGAGTATTTGTAAGTATTAACAAAATGTGAATTAGCTTTTCAAGGCTGGAGCAATTCTCAGATTTTCTTAATGAAATGATATGGATTCAAAGCACCTGACCTTCCCATCCTCCCACATCTAGCTCCAAGAAGCCCATACACTACACTGCAAATTTGTCATCTGCTCTCCTTATTTATGAAGAATTGTTTTGTTACACACTGAAATGCTCAAAATTGGGAGGACAACTCGGTAAATGACAAATTGTGGTTGAAAGTGTGACTTCAGATTTTATCCTCAGGGCTGTTCTCTTCAAACCTTTCTGGAATGCAGGCCCCACATGCCTTTTGGTGGGAAGATAATTCTGCTCGAATTGTGGTGATGTAACTGGTAGGACACTGATGTTGGGCTGAGGAGTCGGCAGGTTCCCATGGGGAAGACAAGCGCTTTGGTTAGCTACCACTTTGTTTTTCCTTCTCACCCAGAGATTTTCTCTTCTTAGGCCGGATGTCTGCAAATTGAAGTTTGAAGGGAAGACATTTTATGTGATTGGCACACAGAAGGAGGTCAGAGACTGTTTTCTTCCCTTGTTGTGTGTGGATGGGGGAAATTCGGGAATAAAATATGCCTTAGTGTTGTAGCCCCAAAGACCAAGATATTTGAGTGCGATGATAATGGAAGCTATAGGCTGAAAACATTTTAGAGGTGAACAAATGAACACTGGGTTGCACAAGAATAAAGTAGGTGAGCAAAGCTGATTATAGGGCACTGGGTGTAAAATAAGGCGAGGTAGACTTGAATAAGACATGGATCTCCTCACTCTCTGTAGAGAGATGGGGATCAAATGCAGAATGCTTACGAAGCTAGATGTCAGCCAGCGCTGGAGAGAGTGATGGAAAGAGTCTGTAAGCCCCAAGAGTCCCAAAACACAGGAGTTAGCAGATAAAGGTTGCGATTTACCAGGGAACACATTTGGGGGTGCCTTAGCAAAAAGTCGAGCCTCAGAGCTAGCCCTGAAGTTTGCACAGTTTCTTGATCAGCTCAATTACCAGTTACTCAAGCATGGAAAATAGGTGTTAAGACTAAGCCCAGGCTGATAGAAAGATAGGTGATTCCTGGAGTGTTAAGAAGGCTGGTGACACTGCTTTGTATTGGAAAGCGGGCTCAGATAGATTAAGGATGCCTGATGGGGGTGGGAGGGATACTGTTTGTACCATAATTTAAAGAACACACTAATATGTGAAACTACCTCAGAACTGTGGGCAGGAGGCAGGATACAAGTAGGTAAATACCGGAAGGAAAAGCATCAACTGTGTTGAAGATTCCTTTTTTTGTTTTATTTTTTTATTAGAAAAAAGCCATGTTGGCATTCCACACATCAACACCAGCTGCCTGCAAGCATCTCTGGAAGTGCGGGGTGGAGAACCAGGCCTTTTATAAGTAAGGAGCTTTTATTCATTTACTAATAGATTTGAAAGGCACTCATAGAGCCCTTTATGTTTTGCAAATGGCTATATATTCATTTCTTTTAAAAACAATTTTTGTTGCATTGCAGTGAATTGTGAGTTCAGTGTTCGTTCGGTGTGACTACAGGTGTTGGCCTGACCACCTCCAGAGCTCCGTGTTGGGTGTTTTCCATAGAGGCACTGTGGCTGTTTTTTAAAAATTGTTTCCATTCAACAAACCATAGCATCTATTTCTGGTTTCTGGCCCCTTGTGATGGAGTTAATATAAGTGGTTTTTATTTTTTACGTAGTCAGTGGCTTTACCTGAGGGGTGAAGGGAATTGAGGCAGGGAAGCAAGTAATAGAGGATGCGTTCTACCATAGCCTGCTAGGCTTAGCTCTGCATACCTCTTGGGGGGGACCGGGTGGCATGCCTCAAAGTTTGTCCTGTGGGTGGGCAAAGAGGCAGAGCTATTTGTCTGCCATGGCCCCATTCACTTGGCTGAGGGTTGCTTTGGGGGCAGAGGTGTATTCTCTGGCACTGGCTTACTTGGAGTCTGGGTTGGATGTGCTGTCCCAAGGGATCTTTGTCACAGACTTAATGCATGTTGGTAGTGAGAAGCTTCAGGATGAAGGTTTATGGGTGAAATGTCGTGAGGAGTGTAGGACCATAGAGGCTGTGGTGGAGAGGCTGCAGAAATCCGTTGGGGGGCTCCCTGGTTTCTGAAGAGTCCACACTGAGGATGGGTTCACACGATCCCGCCTTATTCTCCGTGAGACCCACTTGCCACCCGGAGGGCAGGGGTGAGGGCCGCAGTCAGGAGCTGGCCTGCCCCATCCCACCCATCATCAGTACCACTCATCCCTGGAACTCATCCAGGAAGCGCTTGCTCAGTTTCCCCACCCTGGAATTCTTCCTCATTCACGAGACTCATCTCACTGAAAGCAGCTGGGCCTCTGAGTCTGCTGGGCTTCGGCCAGCAAGGACTGTCCAGAGAGGAGAACAGTGACTTGGATAATGATGTTAAAACCTGTTTTTAGCCACAGAATTTTTTACTTTGAACTGAGGTGTAGGCAATGCCTAGAATATGGGGGTGAAAATAGAGACACTGTGGTTATGGATGGGGCTGATTCGGGACTGGAGATTAGAGATTTCATCCACTGCTCAGGGCTCCTCAGGAGCTGGAGTGGCAGAGGTGCATTTTGCTTGGATTTTCCGGGGGTTGGCACTGAGAGTCCTATGGCCTGGAAACCACTGACTACTACCTTAGCGGCTGTGTGATTTAATGACTGGACAAGGCTGTCCAGCTGTTAAAATGAAATGCCACTGGACTGGAGCGGCAGAGTGGACCTTGGATCAGTGACCTGTGGCAGCACCAGGCCAGCTAGAGGGCAGTGTGCCACTTGGAGCCGGCTACAGGGGTCGCTGGCCTTGGCGACATCTGTGTGTCTAGAGAGCGCTGTCAGAGGACAGGTGCAGAAACTCGGAGTTTGACGTCTTCCATCTGTAATCCAATCCCCAGATTATTTTTAATTATTTCAATGACTGAAATCTAATTTACATGTCATAAAATTTACCCTTTCAAAGTATGCAATTCAGGGTATTTTAGCATAACCCACAACATTATCCAAATACCACTATTTTTTTCAAAATTTTATTTAAAGACAAAAAAAA
>PVJX010009637.1:0-60298 GCA_004027295.1 Dolichotis patagonum | reverse complement strand
GTAATCATCCCTAATTTCCTATCAACTTAATCTGAAGCCCTTTATAACTTATACTGTCTTATTATGACTGATCTTATTTGAATCTGGGTTGTTAGATTGCTACTTTATATTGACTGATTTTATTTAAATCTGTTATGATTGATAGCATCAAGTCTAAGAGTATAGGCAACTACACTGAAGATGACAAGATTCATTAAGACACCCACTCTGGTTTGATTATTACTTGCTTTTGAAGTCTTATAATGTCTCCAATGCTTTGTTTTTATTAACGTTGTTATATACTGCTGAGACATCATGGTAACCATTGTAGATTACCTTGTATTGTGGTTTTATATGACTTTTTGCTGCATGCTTTTCTAGGAATTGTTTTGTTTTATCTCGCTTTGTTTTGTTTTTCCCTCTAATACAGAAAGGATAGATATACATTTAGAGACTCATGCATGTGTAGAGCTTATAAACAGTTTACAAGAACCAACTATATAACACATGTTGAAATGAACAACTACTTTGAAGAAAAAGAGACACTACGGTACCCAGTGCTGATTCCCTAATGTCATGATGTGTAATCCAGCAAAATTATCATTCTTTGTTCAAAGTGATTTTAGCTTGTTTTGTTTTGTTTAAGTTCAACACACATGCAAGTATGGACAGCTGTTTTGAGGAGAATGAGGGACACTATGATAGCCATTCATGGCTTCCCTATTGTCTGGTCTTGAAGACCTGAAACGCCATCCTCGTGCTGCTCAGGTCAATTCCATACTATGTTGTTTCATGTGAATTCCCTGTATGTGACAATATGGACAAGTATTTGGAAGGAAACAAGAGTCAATATGAAAGAGAGTGAATAACCCCAATTGTCTAGTTTTGGAATTTATGTCCCTTACATTGCTTTCTTGTGATCTGCTTTGTTCTGTTTTGCTGTGTTTAATTTTACCTTTTTGATATAATTGAATGTATATTTGAGTGGGTAAGATGGATGACCATATTGTTGGCTTTTTTGTCAGTTCGTGGAACAGAACTGTTAATAGACTCACTGTTTGAATGTCTACTTTACATGTTTTAACTTTATAATTTGAACAACTATTTCCAAGAATTCAGAATGTAATTTGTCAAGTAATAATCTCTTAGGTTTTTTTGTTGTTGTTTTTTTCCTTTTTTCCTTGGAATTCTGTATTGTTGCTACCCTTTATTCTGTTTTGTTTTGTTTTTCTTTCTTCTCTTTAAATAAAATTTAAAAAGAGAACAAAATATTTACAGTGGACACAATATGAAGATTTGGTGTACAGAGTAGAGATTTATGAATACAAGTCTAAAAAGACAAACTCTGAATATAAAACAAGATGCAAATCCAATTTGAGAAAATCACCAAAGAAAATTGTCATGTGAAAAAACTCAGTAATTAGGGTTATGCAAGAATGGAAAATCAACTGATGCACTCCAACTTCATCTCATTTACTTTAGTGCTTACCAAATTCTAAAGAAAAGTGAATTCTTCCCAATTACCAGAGAAAACATTGTGATATTATTTCTGGAGTTAAATATGATTCTTTTCAAGTAAATCTGAAAGATCCTGAACCACATAACAATGCAATGGATGAGAAAGCACTTTGGCACTGATTTACAAATCAGCACTTAGGAACAGAGAGACCAAAAATAAATAAACAAATAAGTAAAATCCCAACATGTTTCTCAGTGACATTTCTGTAACACTTACTGCCCAGTTCAGAGTGTTTTTCAGTGTGTGTTTAACAGACAGCCCTTTCAGAAAAGTGTGCTTAGCACCTCTGCATCTTTTTTTTTTTTTTTTTTTGTCTTTTTGAGACAGGGTTTCACTATGCAGTTCAGGATGGCCTTGAGCTCACTCTGTAACCCAGGCTGGTCTTGAACTCCCCATAATTCTCCTGTCTCAGCCACCACTCCCAGCTCAACCTCTGCATCTTTCTCAGCATTCTCAACTCCATGGAAAGCCTCACCGCAACAGTACAATTGTAAAGGCCAGTTTATTTAGTTAGTTCATAAATAAGGTACCTCAATAGAGAAAGGGCTTGAAGTAGAGTTGGGAAATTAGCAGTTTCGATAAGAATTAAAATGAGACTAGACAATGACCTAGGATTTACAACCCACAGTGAACTTTCTGTGCCAAGGAACAATGCAGACTCCACCCAACTAAAAAAAGTTACAGACACTCCCTACAAACTCCTGACTTTCTAGGATTGTGAGATAGACAATACCCAATTTTTGTCTAAAACCTATTTCCTTTAAACCCTGCAAACTGAGGAAATGGTTAAAGAGCTTGATTAAAGTGGTTGTTGGGGCTGGCACAATGGCGCTCACCTGCACTCCAACCTCTTCGGAGGCTGAAGCAGTAGAACTGCCAAGAGTTCAAAAAGCTGTTGAGAGTTCAAGACCAGCCTGGGCTACAAAGTGAGCTCAAGGCCAGCCTTAATTGCGGGGCGAGAATCTGTCTCAAAAAAACAAGAAAACAAAACAAAACAAAACAAAACAAAAACAAACAAAAACGTAGCTCAGCCGGGGATTTAGCTCAGCGGCACAAGAACCTGCCTGGCAAGCGTAAGATCTTAAGTTCGATCCCCTGTCCCAAAAAAGAAAAAGAGTGTTTTAAATCTAGAGTCATGTGTAGCACATGGCTACTGAACTGAACTGAACTGAACTGAGCAACTGCTCTGTTCTGCTTGTTTATAACTCTCTCTGTATTGAGCACCCACAAAGGCACCCCACTTGGGCGCTTCCTGGAATTCAGCGAGCTACTCTTATTTCCAATAAAATCTCTCCTAACATCCTTTGTTCGTTCCAGAATTCATTCCTCAACGTGAGGTTATGAGCTCTGCTTATGCAGTAGCATCACTGCGAGCAGAGGTCCGCCCTAAATAATAGTAGCTGTAACTTTCTCAGTGCGGAGGGTGGAGCCCGCTTCCCACCAAACCACCATTCTGCTCAGCCTGGTGGACACAGTCGTGCTGGGGCCGCCCAGGATTGCATTCTGGGTTGTCAGTGCCACAGTGAGGAGAGCATGCTGAGGACCCAGAACTGTCCCTGCTGAGCAGAAAGAAACAGAAACAGATGATAAAGCAACGGCAAACACTCTGCCGCATCCCAGGCTCTGGCGCTAAGCAGGGAGCTAAACTGGGAGGCTGTCGGTTGCCATAGCAGCTTTTGGCCACTTCCGTCCAGCGCTCACACGATTCCCTGCTATCCCAGCCCTCGTCCCACACATTACCATTGCGAGGCTTGGGGGGTCTCCGGAGTCCCTCTGCAAGCAGCCTGCAGTACGTGTGAGTCACGGAAACGGAGATAAGGCCGCCGGGGCACTCTCAGCAACCCACTCAGGTGGGAACGTGCCTGCCATGACACAGGAAGTTCACGTCCCCTTGGTCGCCGGATTGGGCGTCTGCCAGGCCCCGCCCTCATCACTGATTGGTTCCTGCTCCGTTGGCAGCCTGCTGAGCTGAGTTTGAGATTAAACAAACTTCTTCCAGCAAGGGTAGAGATCCCGTGATAGCCTGGAACTTCTGGACCAGTCTCTCTCCGTAGATGTCAGTCACATAGCACAGGAAGAATATTGCATTTAAGGACTACATTCTTGGCTTTTCAAAAATGCCCTGGCTTTCTAAATGGACGGAGTTAGCTCTTCCTGAAAGTATGTCACAAGTGTGATTAGAAGGTTCCAGGGTGAATGTGTTGTGGAAGAAGCAATTGCTTGATGAGGGAAAACACCGAGTCCAGGTCAGCCCAGGACAAAGCTGAATGGGGCGGGGACTGCTGTTGAGAATCAGGTGGTAGGTTTCAATGCCAGGAATTTCACACTGTAATTCTACTCATTTTAATCCAAAAGATGAATTTATGGACTGCAAAAGGAATACAACTGTTGTGTAAAAGAAGAAATTAAAAATAAAGATAGCAAATTTCTGTGAAACAGTGAAAAATGAAAGGTAAGCATTTTAACTCCCTCAGACAAGATTCATACTCTATCCAGGTGTCTTGAAAACATACCCGAATTGTGAAGATAAACATAGCCAAACATGAGTACCAGAATGATTGCTGAAATAGAGCCCCACATTTGATCCATTTCCTGGTAATGCAACTGAGAAACAAAAGGAATTTAGACTGTAAACACAAATTTGTATATTTTAATACTAAATTTATTGAGACACATGAGAATAATACAAGTTAACTTTGGTCTCTGTTATTAGAAGAGATGACCAAAATGGTGGCCATTCATTCCAAATATATATTATGGCAATCTTCTGCAGTGTGTGTAAATTTTTTTATTTTATCTCTCCCTCTCTCTTCATATATATATATATAGATAGATAGATATACATAGATATAGATATAGTTATTTACTCTGACTCTAGCATCATTATATTAATGCATTAGTCCATTTCTTAAATGTAAAATCGATTTGGTATCTAAGTCCTGCTGGGGACCACAAATTCACAATGACTAATTTTGTATACTTCCCTATGGATAAAATGGAGGTTCAGGTTATGGTACCACCAATCTGAGCTTTCCTATTGATTCTTCTAAGCATAAGACCATCTACCCCATCTTGAGTCATCCCAGGATTATATTCCACGACAAGATCCTTCTTAGCATGTGATCACCTACACCCTCTTGAGTCTGAGTCTACTGATGAATTGTATTCCTTGCCTGCTTCACCTATCACTGTATACACCTAATAAACGGTGGCTGCTTTGGGAGTGGAGGAGAATCCATCCAGAGACATTGATTTCCCAGCCACTGATGCATTACCATAGGTGTCTCTGTCTTTTATTTTTGTACTCTTAAAACAGACAATTGGGTCTCTTGGCTGGGCTCCCAGTAAGGTTCCTTTTAAACAACTCATAAAATTTAGATCTAAAATATGGACAAGATGAAAGAAAACCTGATGAAACTCACTTAGAAATTCACAGGTAGGCAGTGGTACCTGGGATGAGAGCCTAGGTCCTGGCACAGGTTCCAGGGCAATGGCATTTCGACCTCTTAGTGAAAGCAGCCAGGAACAAAGGCCTTTATGTATCTGACTTTGTTCCCAGTACCTTCTCACAAAGTAGCTGTCTGTCCCTCCTTTCTTTTCTGACTTCCAAACAAAGTGTTTTCCTTTTCCTTTTAAACTTTGTATCTCTTAAACCTTTATTGTTATGGAGTTTACAATTTCTGATTGGCTGTGGTGATACAATGCAGTGCAAGGTGCCTAATATGACAACATCATGTATAAATTCCTCTTTCCTCTTTCTTTCTTTCTTTCTTTCTTTCTTTCTTTCTTTCTTTCTTTCTCTTTTTCTTTCTTTTTCTTTCTTTGCCTCCTTCCTTTTTTTTTTTTAAACTTTCATTCCTGGATAAATCAGGGAACTTTTTTAAACCTCTTTACTTTGAATAAAAAACTCTTCCAACGTCCTCTCTTTGGTACACAACTTCATTCTTTCACCTTGTGAGACTGCAGTCTTTGTGTAGAATTACTAGTTCCAATACGTTTTCTGTGCAATGATTGTGTTTTGCCTATTAATAATGCCATCTATTTCACAAATGATCTAATAACTTTGGCTCAAACTAGAGGTTTGCTTAAAATATGCTGCCAAAATCATACATTTTTATTGTATCTCTAACCAGTTTAAATAAGATGGGTCAAGTTCATAAATTTCTCTTTCCAAGGATCAAGCTTCTGACCTCTCTGAGCACCTAATTCAGTAGCAGATTCCACATGAAATCTGTGAAGGTTGACTTGTGCAATGCTCCTTGACATCCTCCTTGGTGCACAGGCACTTAATTAGATTTATTACTATATAAATCCTGTTATTAATGCCCACTGGGATCTGAGTATTCTCATACTTATGAGAAAAGATGGTATCCGAACTTCTATCCTTCTCCATTCGTGTTACTTTCATGTCCCTGTGACAAAATATTTGAAATCTTCAATTGGAATTTTTATTGGAGATGTATACCTTCTGAATTTCAAATCATGGTGGGAATGCAAGGCATAGCACTGCTGCTCACCTTCTATTGATCAAGAAGTAGAGGGAGAGGTGAGGTGGCTACATCCAAGGAGGAAGAGCCCAAGGAAAAGGTATAATCCACATGGCCACACCCTCAAATAAGGTTTCAGCTACTATTAGACCATGCAACTCTGACTCATTGAATTACTCATTTATTTTTCTGGGGTTTTCTTTTTCCTTTCTTTCTTTTCTTTTTTTCCCTTTCTTTCTTTCTCTTTCTTTCTTTCTTTCTTTCTTTCTTTCTTTCTTTCTTTCTTTTTTGTAACAGGCATCGAACTCATGATCTCCTTGTCAGGCAGGCACTTACACCACTGAGCTAAATCCCCAGCCCCTCTTTCTTTCTTTCTTTCTTTCTTTCTTTCTTTCTTTCTTTCTTTCTTTCTTTCTAGTCAAGGTTTCATTTTTTGTAGCAGGCTGACCTAGAACTGTACATAGCCAGGACTGGATTTGGACTTGAGTTCCTCCTGTCTCGACATCCTGAGTGCTGGGAAACACATATGTGATGCCATCTCTGTCCAATTAATACTATAAACCACTGAAAAAATGTGTGTCTTAGTCATCTCTTCAGATGCCACTTCTAAATATTGCTGCACGGAGATTTAAGATTTACATGCAAGCTTTTTACAGTTAGGATGCTAAGACAGCCAACGGCTGACAAGAAGCCCTGCATCTTCTATTGGGCCCTGCCTAGACCCTTGCTGGTCCCAAACAAGATCCTGCACAAGATCCTGCACTGGCTCATACCAGGGTCCTCTGAATGTGCCCTTTGCACAGTAATACACTGCCATGTCCGTTCTGAGGCTGTTCATTTGCAAGGACAGCATGGTTTTGGTGTTGTCTTTAGTGATAGTGAATCACGACCTTTCGAGGCCTCTCCATACTTTGTGCTACCACCAGTCTTATGCACAACAGCCACTCAAGCCCTTCCCTTGAGCCTGGTGGACCCAGTCCATCTTAGCTACTGAAGGTGAATTCTGAGGCTTCACATGGAGGCTCACAGACCCAGAACACATAAAGCTGACCCCAGACTCCCCCACCTGCACCTCACACTGGACAACTGCAATCCAGAGACATCCTGCTCAGGAAATCATCACACATGACCATGGTTTATTCCATACATGCCAAGTCTCACACTCAATGTCTTCTGTTTTTCACTAATCTCCTTTTAAAACAAACAAAAGGAAAACCCAGCTCACTCCAAAGTCCATGGTGAGCTGTCTGTACTCAGTCCTGATCCCCAAGTGGAAACAGGTGGGCATCCAGAGGGGTGGGTTCCTCTCCAGAGCTGCAGCATCAGGTCTGAGCTGATTTTCCTCTGTGGAGTGATGACTTGTTTTCATGGCCTCTAACTCTGTAACAAATTCTGGTGTTGAATGTCTCCAAATGTTAGCACCGGGACAATTTATTACCAATGGTAGTGTTTAATTGAATATAATTCCTCATTGTGGGCTAGCATCTTCCTTTATACTTTTAGCTTCATCTTCTGTCTTTTTTTTGAACCAACATCTCACTACATAAGCAATATTAGCCTTGAATTCGTGGTAATCCTCCTGCCTCATCTTCCCAGGTGATGGCTGTACTGGTGAGCACCACAACACCGAAGGTCTAAGCTCTTTCAATTATATGAGCACACACAGCTTTATATTTCCTTTCATGGTACACAACTCATGTTTTTTGTATGAAAATTGTCTGCTTTGGAAATATAAAAATATGAAAATACAAAAGTTGAGTTTTCTGTTCAGGAACTAATGTCCTGTAAATGTTATCCCCAGTAGCTGGGCCTTTGTGCCTCCAGGCCGATACAATTTCTCCCAGAAACATCTCCTGGACATAGATGAACACTACTGGTAAAGCTGGCAAATTCCTCTTCCTCTAGTGAGACTATGTGTGATTTACCTGCACTCTACTGACTGCAGAAAAAAGAGAGACCAGGTGTTCATGCGGATGCCTGCTCAAGATAAACTCTTGGACTTCAGTGAATATTGTAGAATGGTCAGCAGCAGAAAAAAAGCTTCTCCTAGGTATGGTGTCCAGACTGTAGGCTACACAAGGAGAAAAACAAGGAGGGAGTTGGGTTCCTGGATGCAGGAAGAAAGTCAAGTGAGAATTAAAGCTAAGGAGAGCAAAGAGAGAGACTTCAACAAAAAAGAAGAACATGCAGGTTTCGCTTTTTCCCTGAGTTTGGACTCAGGGTGTGTGGGAGAGGCGGCTCATCCTGCAGATGCTCAGTGATTACTGGTGACCCCAGAGGCCTCCACAGAGAGACACCAGTAGAATGGAGCAGTGGTAACAGTGGAGTGCAGTGGCTGGTGCGTTATTCTGGTTCAAGGGTCCCCAAGGAGAGGTAAACTGGCTAGGAGCCATCTCAGAATGGGGCCAGCTGCATCAGAACTCACAGCAACTACTGACTCCAGCTAGTGACTCCTGGTATCAGGGTCAGGAGCCGGAATGTAAACTGGCAGGTCAGGGAGCTGAGATCAAACCAGGATGGAGCTGAGTGGAACACAGTCTGCTCCAGGCTGAACAGGTTTGGTTCTAGACTCATGGCCAGAAATAAGCCTGAAATTCAGTGCAGCTAGAAATGCAGGCTTGCTGGGATTGTTTACTACATGGTCCTAAAACTAAAGCTACTTTGCTGCAAGTAATCTACTCAGATCTGGACCATCTGCTCACATTGTCAGCCAGTGACAACAGAGACCACTTGCCACTCTCCACCATTTCCTGGGTCCTACACTATTCTCATTTATCTTTTGTTCCTTATTTTTTCTTGATGATTGAGCTGCTGGTAGAGTATACATTCAGCGTTTCCCCAATTTCTATATTCTTTCAAAAAAATCATGTCCTACCTCAGTCAGGATTTGTATTTGTGAAACAAGATTGAAAAAGAAGCACTCCATGGCACTGATTATGTCAGAGACAGCAGCTGGCTCCACACCTTGTGGAAACCCAGTCACATGTATTTTGTGTGTTCATGTGGAGATGCTCTGGAAAATGGAAATTTAATGCCAACCTTAAGAATCTCTTGGCTCTAAACACAGGTCATGCACTTAATATTTTGCTTTCCAAATATTTAGAAACTGCAGGGCAATGAGGACTGACCTTCAGACAAAGGCAGGCCTGGGGATGCAGGAACTGTATCTTTTTCTATGCACTAACACTACGGACGAGCCTGTAGATGCCACCAAAAAGCATGGCAAGACACAGGGCTGCAGGAGGATTGCTGAATAGATACCATTTTGCATGAGGCTGAATTTGAAGCAGGAACAGGTCAGGACACTGGGGTCCCCACTGCCACTCAAGCCCCACGGCACAGACCTGACTGGACCAGCTTGAAGCCAGTACAGAGGTCAGGTCACAGACCTCACAGATTTCATGGGGAGACCCAAATTCCTCAGATCAAATCTAATCCATCTGTATCCATCTCAGAGCACCTGGTGGCACACTTAACCTTTCCAGGCTCTAGGTTGTTTCTCTGTGTATTTGATTCCTGCCGTATGAGGAAGTCATGCGGCAACCAGGCTCAAATTCTAGGGCCCTTTGTCAGCAGGTGACCTTGGGTTCAAAGCATGGCAGCAAAAATACAGAATACTCCACATAATGAGCTGTCCTGATCTCCCTTTCCTGCTCTCCAATGCACAATTTGTACAGATTTCATGCATCTCACAAAGGCTGTGGATGAAAAACCAAACCTCTGAGATTGAAGGGACAGAGAAAGTGATCTCAGATCTGGGTGGATGAGCAAAGTGACAGATGCCATTCCTGTGTTACACCTGGGCTGCTGAAATGGTCCACATGGGTATTATTCCACTTAAAATGAGCTTGGTCCTGTCTTTCTATAGTACCAGTTTTCTAACTGTACTGGTGGGAGTTTCCTGCTTTTCAATCCTATAAACAGGGCCATAATTGTACTCAGGTGATTGCAGACTGTGTTCTCTGGAAATAACTCCCAACCTCAGAGCAGGGCTAGTGAGAACAGGGCAGCCCCACTGGAAGTGTAAGTGATGGAGAATGGATCTATTGTCTTATCAGGAAACCAAGTTTATTTTAACTTTTCTGGATTGAGATTACAATCCACACATTTTTTCTGAGCTATCTCCCTAGTCTCTAATTATTATTATTATTATTATTATTATTATTTTGCATACAGGGCTTCACTACATTGCTAGGTTGCCTAGGATAGGCTCAAATTGGAAACTTGAAATCCTCTTGCCTCAGCCTCTCGGAATTCTTTTTTTTTTTCGCCACTTGATAAGTTACATACTGTCATCATTGGAAATAGTTGTTTAAATTACAAAATTAAAGCACACAAAATAGACATTCAAACAGTGAGACTATTAACAGTTCTGCTCAACAATCTAACAAAAATAGTAATGTGGTCATCTATCTTACACAATTGAACATACATGCAGTTATATCCTTTAGAGCACTTTCTTTTCCATATATATATATATTTAAATTTTATTTTAAGGGGGGTAAAATTAAACACAACAAAACAGAACAGAATGGGACTTAAGACAGCATAAATTTCAAAGCTACACAACAAAGGATCTTCACTATCTGTCATATTGTCTCTTGTTTTCTTCCAAATGGTTGTCCATATCTTTGCATATGGGGAGCTCATACTAAATACAATTGCCGATTTTTTCACAAGATGTGTAGATAACTGACTCCCACTTGCTAAGGGGGAGGAATGGGACAAGATGACTTGAGATGTCTGATTCTCAGCCCGCACACCGGCAGGATCACAGCCGCCACCCAGAGAGGGGGAGTTCCTTGTTCTCCCGGTACCCCAAGTCAACCTCATGGTGCAGGTCTGGAGGCACCAGGCACTCTCTCCTGCAGGCCTCCCAAAGTTGGCCACACTCTCAGCAGCCCCCCAGAGAGGGGTGGAGCTCCTTGTTCTCCTGGCACCCTGAGTCAACCGCACAGTGCAGGTCCCGATGCACCAGGGTCTCTCTCCTTCAGGCTGCTGAAAGTCGACCACACTCTCAGCTGCCCCCCCCAGAGAGGGGTGGAGCACTTTGTTCTCCTGGCACCCTGAGTCAACCGCACGGTGCTGGTCCCGACACACCAGGTTCTCTCTCCTTCAGGCCTCCAAAAGTCTGCCACACTCTCAGCCACCCCCCAGAGAGGGGTGGACCTCCTTGTTCTCCCGGCACCCCGAGTCAACCGCACGGTGCAGGTCCCGAGGCACCAGGGTCTCTCCCTTGCAGGACCCCTAAAGTCCACCATACTCACCTGCTATTTCTTTCTGATGAATTGACCATTCCATTTCCAAAGTTCTGAAATGGCCATCAGGCTCCTGTTTGAAACCAGCAGCTACAGCAATCTGCTGGCTTTGCTTCAGGGCCATTCAGAATTCTTAAATCACATGAAGGCATCACACTGCTTATCTCTGACCCATTTTAGTAATAATAAAAATAAAACATGAAAATAAGGGAATATAACTTGAAACTACACACCAATGCTGCTGTTATGTGGCAGCAATATTCTACCTAAGACTCAATTGTGAAGAAATGCCAACTGTTTTGTCCAAGGTCACTAGAAAACCCATGTTCAGAGTCAAACATCTTTGCACAATAGAGAGTGGAATCGACTGAGAATGCAGCCTAACAATGAATCACACCCTGGTGATGAGGCAGGGACAGTTAAATATTCTGGAGCTTCTTGAAGTGTGATGTTCCCTTTCCAATTGTAAAAACGCATGCTCCTCCAAGCTACCATTTACTAGAACACTTTAACATGGATGCACTTTCAGCTTCTCAGTGAAAGTACTAAATCCATCCTATCTTTCTCTCAAAAACTGTGCCCAGAAAGTCTATCTCAGAGCACAGACTTTGCAGAGTTTTATGTATACACATTATAGGTTGACTCCAGCAAATTTCTGCTTGCCAAAACCAAAATACTCTGTAGAAAGTCCCAAGGAAAATAGGGTCAAAATCTCAGAATGCAGAAAAGCCCACAATGGCTTTTACAGGCCTCTGTAGTCCCCCCCACCATTCTGCAGGTGTTCACTGTAAACACTCTTATGTTGGTGTTCTCTCCAGCTGGGAGCCACCTACAGGGAAGGCTTCCTTGATGCCAAGAAGAATTGGGAGGAAACTGATTTCTCCTTCTATGCAGGCTCAAGATTGGGCCCATGATCAAGGAGTCACTGTTCTGCATCACAACACTAGTGTTGACTAAGATGAGAAGGTGTGGGCTTTGAGTGTTTTTTTTGTGTGGGTATCACAGCTCACTTGTGATTCTGGACATTTCTGTCTACACTTTTCTTGATACTGGGTTTCCTACAATTTCAAACCTCTGACGGGTCTAATCGGAGGTTATGGTATTGGGTTTTTCTAAATTTTCATATGTGTTTCATAGGTGTATTAGTACTGTTTTTGTGTTTTCTTTCTATCTTGGAATAGAAATAACAAACAATTTGCCCCCAGGGCCAGGGATCTAATCCCACAAAGTTGAAAACAAATCTGGGTATTCATCACTAAATGTAAAAGACACTGAAACAGTATATGAAGGGATTATCAGAAGAAGCCTCAAGGATTCAAAGTCCACAATGGAAGCCAAAATACACATGACATCCTACAGTGAGGATATCATCACTTATCATACACACTTACCATGTACATTTACACATATATATGAATATAAAATCATATTCCCTTATCCCACAAGGAATCCTTGCCCACTTTCCTCTGAGCGCAGTTCTTTTTTATTTTAAAGAGGGTAAAATTAAACATAACAAAACAGAACAAAACAGATCATAATAAAACAATTTAAGAAACACAGATTTCAAAGCAAGACCACTGGAGATCTTCACTGTCTATCATATTGTCTCTTGTTTTCTTCCAAATAGTTGTTCATATCATCACACACAGTGAATTCATACCGAACAAAATAGTATTAAACTGATCAGCACAGGATGATGAGGGCATTTTAAGTCGTCAAGACCAGATAATAGGGAAGTCAACAATGGCTGCAATAATGTCTTTTGTTCTCTTCAAAATAGCTATCCATACCTTTACATAAGTTGAAATTAAACAAAAGAAAACAGACTAACACCACTCTGAAATCTAGCAATAATATTGCTAAATTTTATATCATGATGCTATGGAATTAGCACTGGGTATCTTAGTGTCTCTCTTTCTTGAAAGTATCTGTTCATTATATTGTGCATTGTGTAATCAATTCTCATAAGCTGTTTAGAAGTTCTATGCATGCATGAGTCTCTACATGTATACCTATCCTTTCTGTACTAGAGGGAAAAACAAATCCAAACAAGACAAGTTTTCCTAGAAAAACATGAAATGAAAAAGACATATAAAACTATTAATACTAGGTGTTCTACAGTAGTTACTATGATGTCTCATTGTTTTCAATAGAATTGTCTATATCATCAGGAATAATATAATTGAACATAACAGTATATAGCAATATTAATAAAAACAAAACATTGGAGACATTATAGGACTTCAAAAGCAGTTAATAATCAAACCGGAATGGGTATCCTCTTGAATCTTGTCATCTTCAGAGTAGTAGCCTCTACTCTCAGACTTGTTACTATCAAGCATACCAGATTCAAATAAAATCAGTCAAAACAAAACAGTGATCTAACAAACCAGATTCAAATAAGATCAGTCATAGTACTACAGTGTAAGTAATACTGGGCTTCAGTTTAAGTTAATAGGAAATTAAGGATAGTTACCATAGTATATCCTGCTGTTTTGGGGATAGCTGTCTGTGCTTTCAAATCTAGTACAAGTAGACAGACTGGAACAGAATAAAATCAAACTAAACAGAGTGATAAGAATGTGGATTTTAAATCCTGATAAACTATTAACAATGTCTTATGCCTTCCTTTTTTAGACAATTCCTCCCCTTTCACTTTCTCAGGGTGCTTTGAATATTCTGGTCCCACTAACTCCTTTAGTTTTTAGATTGGGGGTAACCTGCTATCTACCTAAGTGGTTCTGAACCTTTTTACCCCTGAGCTTGATCTTGAGCTGTATTCCTTTACCTACTAAAGCCTCAAGGTTTTCCTTCCTTACAGCTGAGTAGTTCTCCACTGCACAAAAGTGTCATGACTTTCCAACCTATCTGCTGCTGCTGGATGAGCTGTTCCTATTTCTCTCTGGTTCCCTGTCACATAGAACATTGTTTTCTCATCTTTGACTTTCGGTTCATTAACCTTCTTTCAGGTTGATTCTATTTCCTATTCAGAGCATCTCAATGGATCTTATCTCTTGATCTTCTCTGCCTGTGTTTCTTTTTGTTAGTGTATCCAGGCCATCTGTGTTAGAGATTATAGCCAATCTTCTCTGCCTCATCTCTGCTATGCTATTTTTCTGCCATTGGTTGTCTACTTTTCTCCTTCATTCCACTGTCTGCCCTGTTCATTGAGGCCTCTCTGCCATTGTTCCTGGAATCCTGGTGATGTTTTGCTCTCTCTCTCTAGAATGTAACTTCAGTATTTTTTGTAGGGTTGGATTGGTGATCACAAACTCCCCCAGTTCCTCTTTGTCATGGAAATATCTTGTTTCTCCATTAATTTTGAGAGACAATTTTGCAGGGTACATCAATCTGGGTTGGAGGTTATTTTCTTTCAGGACTTGGAATACTTCACTCCAAGCTCTTCTTGATTTGATGTCAAGTAGTCTGTTGTGATTTTGATGGGTTTTTCTTTAGAGGTGATCTGTTTATTTTCTCTGACCACTTGTAGTATTCTGTTCTTATGATGGATTTCTGGGATCTTGATTTTTATATATCTGGGTGTAGATCTGTTTTGGTTGTAGCTGGCTGGAGTTCTGTATGCCTCATATATCTGAATATCATTTCCTTTTCCCATGCTTGGGAAGGTTTCCTTAATTATTTCTGTGAATAGTCTTTGTATTTCATTTGTGTTTACCCCTGCTTCTTCATTCACATTTTTTTTTCTTAAGCTATAGATCCTCTTGTAACCTTCTAGCCTTTGTATTGTTATTGCTTGTTTCTCTGCTATTTTTAAGAGATCTTTCCTTTTGTGATCACACATTGCAAATCTATCTTTAAGTTTTGAAACTTAACAAGCAGTTTTGCCAGCTTTCAATGGAGTTTTAATTTCCTGGTAATCTGTTTGAATCTGTTTCATGTATTCTAGATTTTGTTTATATTCTTCATCAAAGGTTTCTCTCCTTTTTCAGGGTTCCTCCATTCTTCCTTCTGTGTCTTCTTGAGAGGTGCTTAGATTTCTTTTATTAATCTTCTTAATTCTTGCTTCCCTTGAATTAGAATTTCAGTTTTAAGTTTGTCTATGATGTCACAAAGATATTTCTTTATGTTGGCTGATGCTGTGTCTGATATTGCATGTTTGCTGCCCTTGATCTCTTCTGTATTTACCTTTCCTAGATTTATTTTCTCTGGGTCAGTGGCTGGAGGCTTTTTCTTATTTCTTTCTCTTGTCATGTTTCTGGTTTCTTTCAGACAGATGTATTGTGGAGGTCTCAGGTCCTTTCTGTATTGCTTATGGTTTTTCTGAAGCGCACTGGCTAGGGGATTGCTGCCCTCTCCAGTTTGCTGTTGATCTGTGAAGTGCACACAGGGGCAATGTGGGCTGGCCCCTCTCCTTCGAGCCAGTGAACCAGTGAGTGCCTTCACCACATTAGTCTGTGCCGTGTGAACATCACAAGTTCAGGACAGTTTCATTCTTGGTTACTGGGTCCCGACCAGGGGTGTAACTCAGCCCAAGCAGATCCCACCAGTCTGCTTTGGGCCAGGAGTGGCTGACTGATGCCACTGCAGTTCTGGGTTTAGGACTGTCCCGCCCACCTCCAATATGTTGTCCAGCCAGTCACCTCCCCCAACAGGAACAAATGCTAAGCACTCACCACAGGTCAGTGCAGCTCTCCACACTGGTTCTGCTCTTCTGTTGTGGCCCATCCTCTCAACAAGGGCCTTGGGCTCACCATCCCCCAATTTGGGTGCAACCATGACTTCAGTGTGATCATGGTCTGACACCAAGGCACCCAGCACAGTGTGGGACCGGCTCCAGTGAGAGTGCATCTAGCTCTGGCCTTCTGTCCGTTTTTTTCTTTCTTTTTTCCTTTTTCTTTTTCTTCAGTTTTTTCCTGGGTTTTGAGAATCCCTCTCCTTTCGTCTAATCTTCTTATTGTTAACTTCTAGCATCTGAGTTGTTTCAGATAAGCTCTCTGCCCTGCTACCTATCAGTCCACCATCTTCCCAGGATCAGCCAAAAGCAGAGAATTTCTGGATAGTGGGATGGGAAGGCAGCTTGCTCTGGGCTTTGAGTTGCCTTCTCCCAGGACTACTACTCCCTACCCTCAGTTCACTGGTGGTGCAACTGCTCAGTGCAGTTCTTGACCTGTGTGATACTGCCTATTGGATCCACGATGGCCCTGAGAATCACTCCATGGTGTCTCCTTATGCTTGTTTTTGCACTGGTCACACTGATCTCACTGTGTCTCTCACATAACAATGCATAGAAGGGTCTTCAGGGTCACAGAGCACAGCTGCAGCAGAAAAGGTTCTTGGGCTGGACTCTGGAGTTGAATGTGTTGCAAAAATTTGAACATCATAGTAAGCACAACCTCTGGAACCTGTGTGCCCAAATCATTCCAGCTCTAAAAATTGACCAAGAGAAATAAGGAAATGATACTTGAAGATAACGAAGTGTTATGATTTTCAACAGTATTTTAGAAAACTAGAGCAAAGGTAGTGCTTATTGACTGCACTGCTGCCTTCCATCCAAGTTGAGCACTCATTGGTAGGACTCTTGGCCTGTCCTACACCCAGCTCAGATGACACTGTGTCCAGCTCTAATCTGCTATATCCTCCCTCTGTCACCTAACTCCTCATATTTCCCAGGTAACCACCAGGATTGGGGTGTTGGGATCCACAGGAGGCCATTGATCCTCTGTCAGTATCTCTTTGAGAAGAATGTGGCCACCTAAGTTAGGTAGAAAGAGTAGAGGCAGTCGGACATGGCTAGACCATAAGGGAGTCACTACACAACATGAGAATACATTGTGACTGTGACTGGTGGTGCATCCCATAAGGACCAGGCCTCCAGGTAAAGACAGAGCAAACTGGGTTACATGGTTCCACAAGGGATATGCAATATACTCTCACTGGTATCACCTGGTCCCATAAAGCCTAGATAGATATCTGTTCCTTAAGTAAGTGACCAAGGGGGCTGGGGATTTAGTTCAGCAGCATAAGTGCCTGCCTTGCAAGAAAGTGGTCATGAGTTCGATCTCCGGTACTGATTAAAAAAAAATGACCAGGACCTCCTGACTCATCTCTTCCAAAAAAAGAGAAAGATCCTTGCACTTGCCATGTACAATTGCTACATGACTTGGTTCCCATTGCATCAGCACTATGTAAGCAGCTATACCTGGAATCTTATTGGTTGATCATAGTATTGTCTCACGTTGTGCCTTCCTCTTGATTTGGTACTCACTTTATGATTTCACTCTACAAAATTTCCTTTGAGAATTGGGCTCATGGCCAACAAATTTTTTGGGTCCCTACGTGACTCACTGAGTAGCTATTTCTCTCAATAAAATTTCCGGCTTTTAACTTTCATTATTCCTTAAAATTCATTCTATGATGTGGAAGAACACAAATTCAGCATATACAACATTTAGCAGTTTGGAAGTTACATTTATTTCCCTTATATCATTTGGAGGTCCTTGTGATGGCTTCTATCTACACAAACCAAAGCCAAAGCCTCATGCAGTCATGGGGTGGGGGAGGCTTTTCAGAGGTGGCTGCATTTAGAGTGTGCTTCTGGGATCTCGGTGTGCGATTAATACATTAGTCCACTGACTGGAGTGGACTAGCTCTGGCTAGGAGTAAGGGTGTGAGTACTATCCCTGCCCTACAACCTGCATACAATGTAACGGACAGAGTCTTGCCTGCCCTTTTCCTTGCTGCTTTTGCTACATTGTGGGTGCCATGAACTGTTCCCCACTATGACACTTCCCTGCTGTGTGACCTACCTGCCTTGGACCCAGCCAAAGATGGACTGAAGCCTCTATAAACTCTGAGCCAAAAATAAACTCAGTCCTGTAACAAACAGATCCTGACCTCTTAGAAGGGACTGAGAGTATATCAGGCCCACTGGCAATGCTGAGTGAGGGATACTGGTTCACTGCCTAATCTGGCAACCAGGTCTAGTGACCTTTTCAGGACTGAAAATTGAATCAGGGAATTTACACTGTACTATCTCCCCAGCTGCTTTTTATTTTTTTCCTTGGAAACAGGGTTTCACTGTGCTGCTAATTTGCCCAGGCTGGGCTCAAATTATAAACGTGAAATCCTCTCAGCTGCCAAGAGCTTTAGGATTACATGAACACACCACCTTGCCTGCCTCTGATCCATTTTAGTAAAATAATGACTAATCATTTTAAAAAATAAAAACAAATACAATTATTTACATGCATAAACTGCTGTTATTGAGCAGAACTTGGGAGGCTGCTTAATTTCCACTTAAGAATGAAGAGTGGTAATCCTGGTGTGGTGGTGCACGCCTATAATCTCAGCACTTGGGAGACCGTTGAGGGGTGGCACCTAACCCTAACCCTCACCCTCACCCCTGCCCGCCAGAGGCCCGTGGAGCTCCGGTTTCTGGCATCTACAGTCCTGCACCACGCATTCCGAAGTTGGAGCCGGGAGAAAGCTCACCAGCACCTGAAAGGCAGAAATAATCCTCTTCCTGGAGACTGTCCTGGACACTCGTGGGAAGACGAGAAGGGTGATGAAGCAAAGGAAAATGAAGACAGTAGAATAAAAAATTACAAATAAACAGATTAAAACAATTTTTTACAAAACACTCTCAGGTCTTGTAGCCACATTGATTATAAATAAGCAACATGTTACAGTGCCTTAGAGAAGTAAAGACCAGAAGACGGAGAGTTAAATTATAGGGGGCTGGGGATTTAACTCAGCGGCACAAGTGCTCGCCTGACAAGGACGAGGTCATGTGTTCAATTACTGATACAAAAAAAAGTTAAAAGTGTATTTGCCTGGGTTTCAATCCAGCTGTTTGCTACCAAAATTTCCTCCTTCATGAAACCTGGGACCCTTCAGGATTGGAGGTGACCGTTAGGACGAAGTTACAGGAAGCATATTCATGTTAGCACTTCAGAAAATCATCACCAACACCACAAATCACAATGTGTTAGTGAAGGGGATTGATCAAAATAGACTATTCATTGAAACATGAGGTTTTGTAAAATTAGGAGATACTAATAATAAAAGGAAAAAATCAAAAATTTTTAATGAAAACTTAAGGGACTTCTTTTTATTTTTAAGGAAAAAAGCTCCTACGGAAAGTGAGAGCATGTTATTCTTTACTGTGACCTGTACTGGCCTCCTAGGTTGTGTGCCAGGAAGCCAATCTGATTTTCAGGTTTCAAAAGTTTCAGCAAGCACACATGTGAATGGCCTGACTCTCCCGGTCGCCTGCTGCTGTCCCGGCTGCGCGCTCAGTGTTTCTGGATGCAGCCCCAGGGATTAGAAAAAGCAACCAGGGACGGCTTCTATTTACTTATTTATTATTTGTCTATCGGCCTGTAATTTGCAGGACAACGTCACATTTTTCAAGTGCATAGTTGTTACCTTGGCCCTGTGGTGTAGTTCCTGCGGGAGAAAGGGTGTCCGGTCACCCGCACGCAGCACCCCCCTATCCCCGCCGCGTCCGGGGACCTTGCACCCACCCTGCGCTCCCCTCGCGGGGTTTCCCTCGGGTGGACTCTGCCCGACCCAGGCCGACCCAGGCCGGCGTTTGCTGTCTACCCCGCCCGGTGTGAATGCCGCCTGTCACCCCGCAGCTGCGGGACTTTTCTTCCAGGTCACCGCTGGGGAAGCTTTGTTAGCCACTCCCTGAGCAGGGGTCCCGCGCGCCCTGCCTCTGCTGCTCACTGCGCCCCTTCTGCACTTGTCATCCTGGCCTGGACCCGGGCCGCTCCTGGGGATGGCGAGGAGCACAGGTGGCAGCTGCTCGGGGTGTCCCCGGAGACACCCACTTGATGGTGACGGTGCAGCCCAGGTGGATGGCCAAACGCAGGGGCCTCTTTGCCCGGGGACACTGAGCTGGGAGCCACAGCCTCTGGACCAGACGCTTCTGCTTTGGGGAAATCTGCGTCGCCCTCAGGGTTGTGAAGATAAACTTTCACAAGGTAATAAGAAAGACAACAGCCCGGGATTCAGCTCAGCAGCATAAGCGCTTATCTTGCAAGTGCGCCGTCCTGAGTTCAATCACCGGTAGAGGGAAAAAAAAAGGCAATAATTCGCCTACTGTGCAGCATTATCTTCAGAATAGCTACAGCGAACACAAGGCATTGACAACAAAGATCCTCGCAGATACGGAAGGGGATGGGCTAGTTTTCAATACGCTTGAAGCTAACCTGTGAATGTAGCCTTTAATTCGTGTTTTAAGCTAATGTGTACTTCTAAATATATGCATTTAAAAAAGACTTCAAAGGAACCTCTGTGCGGTCCCCACAAGAAGAAAGGCAAGGAGGTTATTGCATTTTTATAAATTCCTTTCAGAGGATGAAAGCCTGGAATTGTTACCCTGGACTCCCCCGTCTTTCTGGGGACACAATTCGTGGCCTGAAAGAAGTATAAAATACCTAGCAGCAAAAACACTATGAAAAAAAAAGGTGAAGTATTTCGTCAATTTCAAAGTTAAATATTTTATACATCAACTAAATTAGTAAAAAAATTTAAAAATGGCATTACATTTAACCATGTTACTGAGATTGGCATTGATTTAAACTTTGTCAATGTTCATTTCTGGAATTTTAATTTAGTATCACTTGACCCTGCTGAAAGGATAGGATTTGAACATGTAGACTACTGTTCAGTTGTTGCCACACCACAAAGCTGGACGGACAGGGACAAAGGTTATGCACTATACCCTCTGCATCCCTGTGTGAAATTTCTTGCTATGTAAACCCAATGCTTTAGTTCTCATGCACTTAATTCACACACGTGTGATTATCACATGCCCGTACTGCACACTGGTGGCTCCTTATTTTTGGTGTCACAATAGGACATCATTTGCGTCACTCACTATTCCTTCTCTGGGAACCATATTCCATGTGTTTTCCTTTGCACCCTAGGGATGTGTGTGAAACCCTGATTCACTTGCACACTCAGTATGCTGCTATTCATAGATACCTGGCTTTAAATATAAGAGCCATAGTATTTGCATTTTGCTTGCATAAGAGAAAAGTACACAATGTGAAATAAGAAACGATTATTTCAATAATGGATCTTTCAATAACAGGAAGAAGTCAATAGAAAAGCTAAAGAAGAGCCAAGAAGGGGAATTCAAGCGTGTCATATGCATCAACGGCCTTATGAAGACCACTTACAGTATATACTGCAAATATGAATAAAAGTTTTAAATTTTTCAAAGATTTGCTTTTCTGATTCTTTATGTTCTTATCACCATGCTTTGAAGAAGACATGCCACAAAACCTAATAGAGTACATTACTGTACGTACGTATGTGGATAAATTGTTACGTGACTCACTGATCTGAGTGGGAAACAGCAGTAATGAGAAAAACTGGTGTCATTCAAGAGGACTGGATATTGGTGAATCAAAAATGTGGCCAAAAAACAGCTTCTGCATACTTGAATTTTCTGAAAAAAGTATAATTAATAGCAAAGACCACAGATACATACATCAGATACTCAGGAGTGGTTTAGTGGAAAATACACAGTGAAAACCCTTTAATGTATCCCCATTTGGGAATGTATTTTTAAAAAATATATTAGTAATTATCAATATAGAAATTTTTCCATTTCTTCTGTAGTCTCCTCTACACGAGTGCTTTTCAAGGATTTTCTAAAGTCTTACATATGTAGGGTTTTTTTCACTGTGAATATTTTCATGTATTTCACAACACCCATATATACTGAACGTTTGCACACTGCTTACAGTTTTGACCACAGCATGACCTAGTTCTGAGTTAAGAGTCTCTGTCAGTTGAACTGTTTCCTACATTTTTACAATGTTCCTCCCCACTGTGTTCTTTTTGTTTATCAAATGAGGAGCTTATAGCATATCTTTTCCCACACTACATACATGCATACTGTTTCTCCCCAGAATGCACTGTCTCATGTATTTGATGGCTTTTTATGTACTGAATGGTTCCCCACGTTGCTCACATACATAGGGTTGTTTCTCACAGTGAATTCCTTCATGTATATAACAATTACTTTGTTGGCTGAAACATTTTCCATGTTGCTTAAATAAACAGGATTTCTCCAAAGTGTGAGTTCAATCCTGTGTTTTATAACACGTGTGTACTAAATTCTTCTGCACATCCCTTGTCCATATGGCTTCTCCCCAGTGTGAATTCTTTCGTGTTTTTGACAGTGATATTGTCTAGTGAATGCTTTTCCACACTGCTTACACACGTAGGGTTTCTCCCCAGTGTGAGTTCTACTATGTACATTATATTGATTCTGTGTTCTGAATGCCTTACCACACTGCTTACATGGATAAGGTTTTTCTCCAGTGTGAGTTCTATTATGTATTTCATGACTATGCTTGGTGTTGAATGATTTCCCACATTTCTTACACACGAAAGCTTTCTCCTCACTGTGATTTCTTTCATGTATTTGACAGTAATGGTATGTAGTGAACGCTTTGCCACACTGCTTACATACGTAAGGTTTTTCCCTAGTGTGCGTTTTTTCATGATTTTGACAGTTTCTGTTCCTGCTGAATGCTTTCCCACATTGTTTACATATATAGGGTTTCAACCCAGTGTGTGCGCTTTCATGAATTTTATAATTGCTTTTTGTACTGAATGCTTTCCCACAATACTTACACACATGAGGTTTCTCCCCAGTGTGATTTCTTTCATGTATCTGACAACTGTATTGTCTTGTGAATGCTTTCCCACATTGCTTACATATATATGGTTTCTCCCCAGTGTGTGTTCTTTCATGAGTTTGACAGTGGCTATATCTCATGAATGCTTTTCCACAATGCTTACATTGGTAGCGTTTCTCCCCGGTGTGTGTTCTTTCATGAGTGTGACAGTTACTATTACTGCTGAATGCTTTCCCACAATGCTTACACACATAGGGTTTCTCCCCAGTGTGGGATCTTCTATGTGCACAAAGTGTGGAATTACTGACAAATCCTTTTCCACACTGCTTACATATATAGGGTTTCTCCCCAGTGTGAATTCTTTCATGTATTTGAAACTTACTCCTTTTAGTGAAAGGTTTCCCACATTGCTTACATATGTAGGGTTTCTCCCCATTGTAAGTTATTTTATGCTTGTGAAAGGAATTACTATGAGCTAATGCTTCCGCACATTCTTTAGAAACATAGGGCGCCTCTCCAGCATAACTTTTTTCATGTACTTGAATATGGTGTGAAGAAATAAAAGTTTCCTCACATTGTTTGTATACAGGTAGACGCCCCACACCATGATTTCTTTTACAGATTTGAATACCAGTTGTTGTAATGGAGCCTTTCACACTTTTCTTACTTACAAAAGTCTTCTTCCCATGCTGAGTTTGTTCACTTACATCACAGTAAGCTTTCTCGCATTGTTTATATTGGTAGGGTTTCTCTCCAGTCGTTCTCATTTTATGCTTCTGTAAGGAATGGAAATCACTGCAAGTTTTCCCAAATTCATTACACTGATACAACTTCTCTTCAAATCTCAAGTACTTGTCTGCATCATTTCTGCAAAGCACAAAGACAAAAATTTTCAAGTACAATGAGAAAGATCTCCATAGAAATAATTATTTGCCAGGATAAGGTCTGGTTTGATAACTGGTAAGAAGTTTAAATGATGAATCAACCTAATGCCTTGAAGGATACCTTCGAAAGACTCATTTTCAGTAGGATTGTTTCATTTGAGAACTTTAAATTGGAATAAGATCCCTATATGTAATATCAAATTTCCTCTTAGGGGTACATATGTATATCATGTATTTATCATTTTGACATCTCTTTCCCTATCACTCTCCCATTCTCTTCCTACAGTGATCATCTTGCCCATCTCCACAGGTCAGGTTTTCTGTTTTCTATCACCTCCACTTTAGTTTACTCCCTAAATATATTTTTCATTACTTATTGAATGGAAAACACGTGATATTTCACCTTGTGTCTGACATATTTCACTTATCATCATGGGGTGGAACCTTATCCTTTTTTTTTTTTTTGACAAAAGAAGTCATTCATTTTTATGGCTGAAATTATAGCATATTTTTTCATTGGTCAGAAGTAAACACAGGTTTTTGACAGAATTTCATATCCAGTTTTATTATTTATTTCAAGAGAGATTCTTATTGACCATTACTTAGGCCAGGCTGAACTTTGAGTTGTCATCCTGCTGACTCGTCTTCCTAGAGGCTGGGATTAAAAAGATGCACAAGCTGGCTAAACCTGTCCCACACTCTATTCACCCAGACATCCAGGGAAGGCCATCGAGGCTCTTTCCAGAGCTTGGCTACTGTAACTACAAACACACGCCCTGCTTGGAACATCAATACATATGCATGCATCGCTAAAATTTGATGATTTTATCTCATTACAGAATATAGTCAGGAGGTACAACTGGATCAAATGGAAAATTATGTTTTACTTTTTGAGACATCTGTACATTGATGGTTATTTATTCTTTTCACATATGACAATATATGATGCTGAAATGCAGTTTCATACATTTACATGTGGATGATGAAAGAATTTTTTTATAATTACATAAGAGATATTGTCACTAGTTACACAATGTCACTACTATCTCAGTTTCTGAGAGTGGTACAGTTCTACATTAGATTATTAGATTATAGAAAATAAACCTGTATGCATGGCTAGAAATTTTTGTGGGACCAAATAAATTTTAAAATGGTTTAATTTCTTCAATTTCCTTGGTTGTAATATTTCTGCTCATAAACTGACTCGAGGAATATTTTTTTTCCTTGTGAGTGAAAATTACCTTAGATTTCTTGAACAATTTTTGTATTCTTCTTCAATTTGCTGGTTACCCTTGGTTTTTCCTGAATCACAGACATAGAAATATAAAAAGGCACTATAAATATTAATAGATTCCAGTTCAATTCATGGTGTAATGTAAAAAGGCTTGAGAAACAGTTGAAAATATTATAACATAGTATTTAATTGAATTATATCAGAGAGAAAGAATCAGTGCTCTGTATTTGCAGAAGATGGAAAATGATGTCATGCTTACCTACAGCACTCATATTCATAAGTGTTTCCCACATCACATCTCTGTAGAGCTTCTTCTGGGATGGATTCAGCAGAGCCCATTCTGCCATGGTGAAGTTCACAGATACATCCTCAAAAGTCACTGTCTCCTAAATAATGACATGTGTCCTAAAGGTTCAGAATGACACCCTGAAGTATCACAACTCCTTTCATAAAAAGCTGAAATGTGATGACTCCTTCAAATACTGATTACATGTCTTGGTCAGCAAACACATAGGTCAATATTCTCACAAGCAATTTTCACGGTAGATTGCAATACATTGGTAAAGCAAAGCAGAACAGTGGCAGGGTCAGTCCTGCAGTCACCTATGTTGTACCGGTGCAGTCTCTCTAAATCAAAGCTCAAGGAGGGAGCCTGCAAATCACCACCCACAAAATACAGAGGCAGACAAGTATCTAATGAATGGTTCTGAAAGGCCATAGCTTACATCTCTTTCTAAATCTTGTTTTTCATAGCATTGAGCCATCTTTCTTTGTAATTAGGCAGCATTTTGAAACCTGTACATGGTTTCATAAAAAAAAAAAAAAACTTCACTGAACATTAAGTAAGATTTACAAATAATTAAAATGCTAATGAAAACAAAGTTTTATTGAAGTAAGTCTAGGGACAATCAAAATAGGGGAAAGGTAGAATATTATGGCCCAGTGACACCAACAAGAAATTCAAGGATGGTGTAACAGAGGATAATAAGATGAAGAATATGAACGAAATATATTAAATGGAAGGAAAAGAAAGATATCACAAAGTAAGTATTTACTAAATACAAAAGGAAAACTTCTGCCAAACAGTATTACCAGAGTGAGGCACTTCTTAATAATAATTTTAAAAACTAAGCAAGCAAACAAATACTGTTCTCTCTTTCAAACAGTATACTGCTCTCCTCTTTTGGTTACTAAGGAGAAAGAGGTTAATGCAGCAACGGTCTGGTGCGGGCTGTGTTCTGCAGAGGGCTGTATGAAGATTCCGAAGACAAGTCTACAGACGATACTCCACTTTCAAAGGAAAAATGTCTTGATCTACCTAAAGCAAACTGAAGATAAAATATACTGAAAAGGCACAAAACATATTGATTTAGGAAACATCACTGATAAGCTTTAGATTCTTTAAACCTGCTCTCCACACACACCTTAATTTGTATTTGGGAACGTTTATGTAACATGACTCCAAATTTATAATAAATACTAAATATAGCATGTAGTTTATTGACTGCAGTACACTGTGAATCACTAGTTGTTCTTCCTTGGTGTCCTATTTCTGAAAAAGCAGTAACTCATTATTGTTATCCACCTTCACGAGGAGTACTGCTTTGTGCCATGGGCTACTACTGTGAAAGATGAATAAATTTTGAGCTTAAATATAAGATTTTTACTGAAAACTTTTTCAGTAAGAGTGAACTCATGGCCTACTGTATATTAGACCAGGTAGTTTACAGTGGATGTACCCCGCAATGTTTATTCCATACTGAAAAAGGATCTTGCTCAGTTATCCAGGCTGGGCTTGGTGATTTTGTACCCCTAAGTATCCCAAGTGGTAAGGCCTCAGTGATGTTTACTTTACACAAGCAATCTTTGTAAATTATAGTGATTTAAAAATCCCAGTCTTAGCTGGGCGTGGTGGCAGAAGCCTGTGATCCCAGCCAGCACTCAGTTACAAATTCAAAACCAGCCTGAGCTACAAAGTGAGCTCAAGGCCAGCCTGAACTGCTTACAGAGACCATATCTCAAAAAGACAAAAAAAAAAAAAAAAAGTAAGATAAATAAATAAAGTAAATAGAAATCCGAATCTTAATCTAGCAAGGTGGCCCATGTCTGTGCTCCCAACCACCAAGGATGTGAAAATACTATCAAAATTTGTCCCGAATCTGGGCAACTTAGTAACAAATGGGTTCTAAAATTAAGAAATAAAAATGAAAAATTGGGAGAATGTGGTTCAGTGCAAAACTTCTGAGTTTTAGACCAATTTTAGACCAGGACAGCAGACAATCCTTGACTTGTAGTCACAGGAAGAGTAATCTGACTTCTGCCATACTTGAAAATCCCCTGACTGCCCATTTCCTTTTTACTTCTCTTTGATGTTGCCTATGCCAAAAAAATCCTTTTCATTCTATTCCATCATATGCCCATAGACCTTCACCATGGGAATCCATCCCTACTTCAGTCCTTGTTTCATACAAAGTCCATCCCAACCAGTGTTCCAATTTTTAAGATAATGTCTTAAGATATTCTATGGACTACAACAACTTTTTCAAAAATGACACCTTTTCCCCCATACCACTAATACTAATATCATATTCTATGGCTGTCTCTATAGATGCCCCACTTCAATGCATTTCTCAGCATAGGTTTAGCATCCAGCCCCTTCAGGAGGTTGTTCTGAGCAGGAACACTTTCTCCTTCAACTTTCTCAGCACTCTAAATTCTTTTTTGTTGGTTTTTTTTTTTTTTTTTTTTTTTTTTTGAGACAGGGTTTTACTATGCAATTCAGGCTGGCTTTGGACTCACTTTGTAACCGAGGTTGTTCCCCAGCTTGCAAGGATCCTCCTACCTCAGACTCCAGCGCTGAGATTACAGGCATGCATCACCACACCTGGCTCAGCATTCTGAATTCTATGGAAAGCCTCACTGAAATAATTTCATTGTAAAGAATATTATGATTAGTTAGCATAGAAATAAGGTACCTAACAGGGAAATGGCTTAAGATAGAGTTGGGTAATTAGCCATTTTGATAAAAATTAAAATGATAATGGAGGAACACACTTGTTATCTCAGGCTGAAGCAGGAGGATCACCTCAAGTTCGAGATCAACCTGGGCTACACATAGTGAGTTCAAGACCAGCTTGAGTTACAATGTGTGACCTCGTCTCAGAAAACAAACCAAAAAAGAGAGAAAGAGAGAATAAAAAAATTTAAACGACTTTTTCTCTAAAGTTCCAGTTTCCTTAATACCCTGAGTGCTAAGAAAATGAATCGGAGAGCTTCAGTTCAAAGTTGTTTGAAATACACAGATCCATCTGTAATAGGTGGTCCTTAAGTAATTCAGGTAGGTGGTCACTACACAATTCAGCAATTACTGTGCTCTCCTTCTTTGTAATGAACTGATTGGGCGGTCACATCGGTACCAACTCGAGATACTGCCTTGAAATCAGGGCGCTATTGTTATTTCCAATAACATCTCTCCTAACATCCTTCTTTTGGGTGGAGACCTAATTTTTCAGAGTTTAAAACCAGATGAAGAACTCTATGTATGCAGTAACATTATTGTGAATAAAGGCCTCACATAAACAATTAAAGTGATTTTTTTCATTGCCAGGGTTTCCCTAAAGCGCCTGCAGTCTCCAGACAGGTGGAGACACAGTTGTGCTTGGGGCCCCCAAGGAGGCATTCTGGACCGGCAGTGTCTCAGGGGGACAGGACGCTAGCAATGTTGAAGGTCCCTGCCTGAGCGAAGAGCGAAAAGGACAGATGGTGATGCAGCAGCAACAGACTAGGAAGACCTCAGGGTCTACAGCTAAGCCTGGAGGCTGCAGCTTGCCAGAGCTGGTTCTGTCCACTTTCTCCGAAAACGCAACCCATTCCGTCCCATCCCATGCCATCCCCAGCTCGTGTCCCAGAACATCACCATTGCCTAGCTTGAGGCTCTCCCAGGATCCTTCTAATAAAGCTCGCAGCCAGGAGAAATTGTAAAAACCTGGTTTCGTCAGTTGGGGGATCCCACCAATGCAAACACGCGACGCACCGCAGCGCCATGACACAGGAAGTGCCCGCCCCTCGCCCCACCTGATTGGTAGAGTGGACAGCCGCACCGTCATCGCTGATTGATTCCTGTTCCATTGCCAGCCCGCTGAGTTGAGTGACAACAAAACTCTCCCAGCCTAAGTGGAGCTGAAATGGAGACTGTAACCCAGGAACTTATGGACTCATCTCACCTCACATGTGCATTACTTGCGTTGAAGGGCTTCACTCCTGGCTTATACAGAGCTGCCCTGGTTCTCTTCATGGACTCAATGGACTCTTCTTGAGAGTGGATCACAAGTGTGCTCAGAAGGTTCACTGTTCTATGGAAGAGTCAATCACCTGATATCACAAAACATCACAAATCCACGTGTGCAGTCAGAATGGAATGCTGGGGAGGGCTGCTGTTGTGCATGAGGGAGTAATCGTCACTGCCAGGATTTTCAGTCTCTCTCTTGGTCTATTCATATCCATCCAACAAAATGAATATATGGCCTTAACAGGAATACAATTATTGTCCAAATGAACAAATCAGACTGATAGCAGTATTCTGCAAAAAAAGTAAAGATAAAGAAAACCAAACATTCCAATTCCCTCACACAAACTTCATATGTCATCCCAGATTGCTAAGAAATGCCTGAATCCTGAAGATGAACATAGAGCAAAGCAAGAAGGCCAGAATTTGTTGCTGTTGTTGGTTTTCTAGAATGATTTCTGATAAAGTAGCTCATACTTGATCCATTTGACCACTTTATGACAATGAGGCTGGAATATAAAAGGATTTTAGATTGTAAGCTTCCCAAACTCTTTAGGGGTCCATCAGGGATTGAAATTGTTTACCTTTCAACATTTATATACCTAGAAGAAAAATATTACCAGGAGTCAGGAGGCACACTCTTGTCAGTAACTTGTTTGGCTTGAGAGATGTACAGAATATTAGTAAAGCATGCTTCTTGGTGTGTCTGGTTGTGTCACGATAGTGTGACCTGATGGAGCAAACTTGGACTCTGTCTGGGAAGGCTTGAAGATCCCAGCCTGTCGGGAAGTCTTAGAATGCAAAAACCATGCTTAGTGGGAGACTTGATAAAGATTCAGAACACCAGAACGCCACATGAACTGCCTATCATGAGCTGGCTATTATCTGACCCAATGAGTCATAAGTTGGATATGCACATCAAGTCTGTCATTAAATGGGAATGGTACATAAACAATTGAGGTAGAGTAGATTTAGAGGGTACAAGTAAGTTACACAAGGATGTTCCTCAGATGCCCATGGTTCTATTACTTTCTATTTCTCCACATACACCTATTGACCTCATAGGGTGTACCAAATGATCAGCCATTAGGGGAAAAATGGCTGTAGATGCATGGTTTTGCATATTATGCAGGAATCCCTTGTGTGTGGACAAGCATTACAATCAATTTCCAGGACATCCCTGATTGACAAGTGTGAAGAGAGATCTTCACATGGGCAGAACTTTGGGCACTGCACTTGGTAGTTTATTGTCTGGAAGGAAAAATGGTCAAATGTGCAACTATATACTGATTCATGGGCTATAGCCAGTAGTCTAGTTGGGTATTCAGAAATGTAGAGGAACATAACTGGAAAATAGTTGACGAAGATATTTGGAGATGAGGTATGTGGACAGTCCTATCTTTATGGGCAAGGGATTTAAAATTTGTATCCCGTGTAAATACTCACTAAAATGTGACCTCAGCAGAAAAGGAATTTAATAGTCAAAGTGGGTAAATGACACATTTTGTAGATAGTAGTCAATTTCTCTCTTCAGCCACCCCTTTATTGTCCAACTCATTGCTCAGCTCATGAAAACTGAGGGCATTTTGGCAACAATGGAGGTTATTCATGCCCAGTGACATCAACCCCACTCTCCAAGGCTGTTTTGGCTACGGTCACTTCTCAAGGTCCAATCTACCAGTACGGTCACTTCTCAAGGTCCAATCTACCAGTAGCAGAGATTAACACTGACTCCCCAGTATGGCACCATTTCCTGGGGAGATCAGCTTTCAACGTGCTGACTGGTTGATTATATTGGACAACAACTAATCTTGAAAGGAGTGTGCTTTGTACTTAATGGAATAGATATTTATTCTGGATATAGATTTGTCTTCCCTGCATATAAGGTTTCCACCAAATCTCCCATTCATGGATTTATGTAATGCCTTACCCACCATCAATGACTCCCACACAGCATAATCTCAGACCCCAACAAATCTGATGGCCAAATAAGTGAGATGATGGGCTCATGCTCATGGAATTCAGAAGTCTTAACCATGTTCCTTACCATCCAGAAGCAGCTGGATTGACAGAAAGGTGGGATGGTCATTTGAAGATGCAGTGGCAGGACTGGTTAAGTGGCAATAGCTTTAAGGCCTGGGGTGCAATTCTTCAAAAAGTTGTATATGCTTTGAGTCTGCATCCACTCTGGTTCTTTGTCTCCCACAGCCAGGATTCATGTGTCCAGGAATGGAGAGAAGAACTAGGAATAGTATTACTCACCCTAACCCACAGAGTTCTAGCAGCAAAATTTTCGTATCATCTTATGTTTTGCTAGCTTAGAAAGAAGTCTTAGTTGTAAAGAAGGGAAAATTTGTAGCAGGAAGCACAACAAAGATACCACTGAGCTCCAAATGAAGACTTCCTTCTTGGTCATTTTAGTCTCCTTGTGACTCTAAGGAAAACAAGCTGAAAAGGAAGCTTTCCAGTGTTTAGAAGGGTGACTGATCCAGACTGTCAAGGGAAAATCAGACTATTATTCCACAATTGCGAAAATGATACACTTGGAGTGCAGAAGATCCTTGAGGGAGCCTTCTAGTATCATCATGCCACTGTTAAAATCAACAGGAAACTATAATAACCCAATCCAGGCAGAATGTCAATGGTCTACAACCTTCAGAAAGGAAGGTAAGAGTAACCACACCAGGAAAAGAACCAAGACCTACTGAGATACTTAATGAAGGCCAAGGAATGCAGAATGGGTAGTGCAAAGTAGTTCCAAATACAAACCATGAGCAGCTTCAGAAATGAGGATTGTTAAATTTTAATAGTTCTTTCTTAATATGCTTCCAATGCAGTATAATACTGACAGATGTAATACTGGTTAAGTCTTTTTAAACCTGTCATAGTGTTCATTATGAAATGTTAGGAATAAGCATTACCAAAAGAAATCTTCCTTTATATTATATACTTCATATGAAAAACAAAACATTTGCTAACCTACAAGCTGTGGGAAAGCCATTGAATAATTCAAAAGCACATGTTCACATGTTTCTAAATATGAATACATCACATATATATCAAATATAAAATTCTTTTTTACACAGAATATGAAGTATATACACCAAGAACATTAAAATCAAAGTTATTGGTAAAGTCTATCAATTAAAAACAGTTACATTTATTTTTTAGTGGTCTACACTTCCCAAAAGTAAAAGCAAAACAAAATCAAACCTACATAAATACTAATCCTACTTGGAAGTGAGAAATATGTTGCAATTCATCTTGATTAATTAGAAGATAATATACATTAAGTTCAAAAACATCAGTACACACAAAAATATTGTTAATTTTTTATAATAAATATTACAGATACATAGTTCAGCTATTTACAACTGATTTACTGAAAAACACAGAAGGAATATATTGTAGGATATTTCCAACTAGGAACATATTTTCTGAAAAAATTTAAAAGAAATGTTGACATCAAAATTTTAATTTGTACAGGTCTTTATGAGGAATTTTCAAAATAGACTTACGTATATAACTTTCTTGTATTTGATAAAAATTTGGTTCACTGAATGCTTTCTCAACATTGTTTATATACATAGGGTTCCTCTTCAGTGAAAGATCTATGTATATAAAATGAGGATACACTAGAAAATTGTTTTCCACATGGCTCAAGTGCATAGGGGTTCAGGCCTGTGTGAGTTTTTTCATGTCTTTGACAATACTGGAGCATAGTGAATGCCCTCCCACATTGCTTGCACACATAAGGCTTCTCCGCAGTGTGAGTTTTTTCATGTTTTTGACAATATTTATGTGTAGTAAATGCCTTCCCACATTGCTTACACATATAAGATTTTTCCCCCGTGTGAATTTTTTCATGTACGTTATAATAGCCCTTTGTAGTGAATGCTTTTCCACATTGCAGGCATACATAAGGTTTCTCCCCACTGTGATTTCTTTCATGTATTTGACAGTAACGGTGCGTAGTGAATGCTTTCCCACACTGTTTACATACATAAGGTTTCTCCCCAGTGTGAGTGCTTTCATGGCTTTGACAGCGAGTGTATTGGCTGAATGATTTCCCACAGTGCTTACATATATAGGGTTTCTCCCCAGTGTGAATTCTTTCATGGAGTCGATAACCACTGTATATCCTGAATGCTTTTCCACATTGCTTACATGCATAGGGTTTCTCCCCAGTATGAATTCTTTCATGTATTTTACAGTTACTCTGTCTGCTGAATGCTTTCCCACATTGCTTACATGCATAGGGCTTTTCCCCAGTGTGAATTCTTTCATGTATTTGGCAGTAACTCTGAGTGCTGAATGCTTTCCCACATTGCTTACATTTAAAGAGTTTCTCTGCACTGTGATTTCTTTCATGACGTTGACAGGTCCTGTAAACGCTGAATGCTTTTCCACATTGCCTACATGCATAAGGTTTCTCCCCATTGTGACTTCTTTCATGTATTTTACAGTTACTGCGTCTGCTGAATGCTTTGCCACATTGCTTACATACATAGAGTTTTTCACCAGTGTGGGTTTGTCTATGTCTATGTCTATGAAATACAGACGTATCAGCAAATTCTTTTCCACACTGCTTACAAACATAAGGTTTCTCCTCCTTATGGAAACTTTCATGAATTTTACAACAACTTTCAGTACTGAAGGTTTTCCCACATTGCCTGCATACATATGTCTTCTTCCCAGTGTGAATTCTTTCATGGAGTTTAACACCAATGGGAGTGCTGGAAGCTTTCACACTATTCTGACTTGCAATGGCCTCCTCTCCAGGGTGAGTTCTTCCACTAACTTCAGAGTAGGATTTCCCACATTGTTCACATTGATAGGGTTTCTCTCCAGTCTTTGTCCTTGTATGCTCCTGAAAGCACTGGAAATCACTGCAGGGTTTCCCATGTTCATTACATTTACTCAGCTTGTCACCAAATCCCACATTCTCATGTGGCTTCTCTCCAGTGGGAGGTAAAACGGGCACATTTATCAACAAATCCTCAATCAGGGGCTCTCTATGAACAAGGCTTTCAGCTGGCTTTAACGCTGGTTGCTGCATGTGCACCTTAGCATCTGGAGTCTGAGGGAATATTTTTTCATGTTGATTCCAAGCTTTACATAGATAGCATTTTGCTACTTCCTCGTTTCTGTAAAGAAAAAAAGAACAAAAACATCAATCACAATAAAAAGGTCTCCATATCATAATTTACCAAGACAAGTTCTGGCTTGATGCCTGCTAAGAAATTTTCAGAATGAACTCGCTTAATGCCTTGGAGGATGCATATAAAACACTCATTCCTCAAAGGATGGTATTCATTTGGGAATTTTAAGTTGGTATATATTTGCAAAACATAAGGTCTAGTTTCATTTAGGTCCTTGACATACATATGTATAATATATTGATTATTTTGACACATTTTCCTTTTCCACTTTTCTCCTTATCCTGGTCACTTTTCTGTCTCCAATAAATTATGTTCTCTATCACTTTTCCTTAATTTTAATCCCTAATTACATTTTAGTATTTTATATAAAAGAAAAAACTTGATAACTCAGTTTCCATTTCTGACATTTCTTTTAGTGTTGTAAGTGTCATCTTTTTTTTTTTTTTTTGCTAAAAATATATTATTCTTCTTTATGGCTGAATATATAGCACTTTTGTTTTTCTTCAGTGCTGAGAATTAATAGGGTCCTTAGCATTAAATTCAATTTCTAATATATTACTTTGAGAGAAATTCTCATTGATCACTCATTTGGTCAGAGCAAACTTCATGCTATCATCCTCTCGGCTCAGCTTCCCAGGGCACTGGGATTAAAAGAAGGCAGAACCATGCTCAGGACATTCCTTATTCTCTTTATCCATATATACAATGATGGGCATCTAGGCTGTTACAAGAGTTTAGGTGTTGCAAATTATTTCCAAAACAAAGTTATTGTGACTATCCATATATACCCTGCTTGGAACATGTGTACATGTACTGCTAAGATATGAGACTTTTACAGCCTTTCAGAATATATATAGGGAGCTTTGCCTGGATCAAATGTCAACTTCTAAATTTACTTGTTGAGACACCTGCAAATTGATTACAAAATGGATTCTGTTTTTTACTCCTACCAACAACATATGAGGATGTCTTCTAAGAATTTTAAAACATTCATGCACACAATTCTCTGGAGAATGTTTTCAAACATGTACTAGTACACTAGCACTCATGTGCATTTTGAATATTGCTTCCAGGTTAGCAATTTTTTTTAGGTAACATATATCTCACGTATATGCACATAACTTGAAGATAAGATCCTGTGAAATCTAAAAATTTATGCTTTTCATATGTTCTGATACACAATATTTAAGTGTAATTTTATACATTTTCATGATGTTGTTCATGAAAGAATTTTTTATACCAGTGTATGAGGTAATGTCTCTTGTAGCATATCACCACAAATTTAGTTTCCTATATTGGAATATTTCTATATTAAATTGTCAGGTTACACAAAATTAACATGTATGCCTATCTGGAGAATTTTTGTGAGATTAAGTAAATTTGAACATGGCCTCATTTGTTGAGTTCCCTTGGTTTTAAAATTTCTACTCACACATCAACTCTTGGGGAATATTCCTTTTCCTTATGAATGCAAATTACCTTAGATTTCTTGAGCAATTTTTGTATTCTTCTTCGGTTTGCTGGTTGACCCAGGCTCTTCCTGAATTGTAGCCAAAGAAATACATAAAGTCACTATATTATAATATAGAAACTGGCAGACAGGAGTTAGATTCATGGTATAATGTAAATAGACCTAATATTGTTCAAAGTGTTTTCATATTCTATATAATGAATCTATACAATCAGAAGGAAATAATGCTCTCATTATAGAACTGAGAAAATGATATTACCCTTACCTATGGCAGTCATATTGATAAACGTTTCCCGCATCACATCTCTATAGAGCATCTTTTGGGATGGATTTAGCAGAACCCACTCCTCCATGGTGAAGTTCACGGTAACATCCTCCAAGGTCAGTGCCTCCTAAATAATCATATGTAAGTTACCTCAAAGAAGGTTGACACTCACACCATGGAACAACTGACTGCCTCTTGGAGAAGCTGAATTGAGACTAATTCCTTCAAATATTAACTCCATGCCCTGCAGTCAGCATACCTATGTATATGCACATATTTTCACATAGCCATTCTGAAGCCAGATTCCAATTCATTACTACAGGAGCAACAGAATAGTAGCACTGGTTTCCCCACAGGGTACCAGTGCTACAGAAATTGTATTTGTGCAATATTTCTAAATCAGAACTTGTGGAAGCCTGAAAATCACCACGGGGTGGGGGCGATAGCTAATGTTTCTGATAGAGCTTAGATTATACATCTTTTCAAATCCAATTATTCACAGAATTGTCATTCTTTTTTTGATCATACATATGCAGCATTTTGTAATTTGAATCTGATTTCATGGAAAAGACCTAATTGAACATTAAATAAGGTTTATGTATTTTGGTCCTTATTTACATGTCCAGTTTTTCACACCAGAGAAACCGTGAGATCTTTACACATTTGTCCAATTAATTTAAGAGTATGATCTCAAGGCCCATCCATTTAGCTAGAAATATCTCAAGCTTTTCCAACTTTATTACCAAATAATATTCCATTGTATAAGAAAACCACATTTGCTTTATAAATTCATTTGTTGATGGGTATTTGGGCTGTTTCCAAAACTCATAAATTACAAACTGTGCCACTATAAATATTGGCATGCACTTGTTGCTGTGGTATGATCTTTTTAATTCTTTTAGGAAGATAAGAAAAAGGAGAGTATCTGGATCAAATGGAACCTCTAGTTTGCATTTTTTTTTTTTTTTTTTGTCGGTACTGGGGATTGAACTCACGACCCCATGCTTACAAGGCAAGCACTTATGCCGCTGAGTTAAATCCCCAGCCCCTAGTTTGCATTTTTTGAGGAATCTGAGAAAAAAGTATTCAGATGTGAAGAACAAGGGAGGGGTAGAGGAAGAAAGGGGCAAGAACAAAGTATAGAGGGAAAAATGCAAGGAGCAAAGATTTTGTAATAAAGATGGGAAGGGTGTGAAAGAAACAGAGGGGAATCGGGAAAAATTAAGAAGCAGAATATACTATGTGCAAGTACAAATTCCCTATGATAAATGTTACCATACGCATATTACCAATATGTATATCTAAAATGTACCAATAAAAAAGAAAATAAATGTTATGAATAATAATTAAAATGTTAATGGAAAAACAGTATCCTTGGACCAAGTATATGAACAATGACAATAGAAAGGTGGCATAGTATCTTAAACTTCAGTGACAGCAAATGATCACCTTGCATTCAGACATAAGAAATCCTAGGATTGGCTAAAGGAGATTAGTGAGGGAAAAATAGGAAAAAAATGCATTAAACACAATAAAAATGAAGATATCACACAGTTATTAGGAACTAATTACAGAAGGAAAACTTCAGCCACATGTGGTGGTACATGCCTGGAATCCTAGCACTTTGGAGGCCGATGTGCAGGATGATTCCCTAAGTCTGAGGATGGCCATGAGTTCAAAGTCCAGCCCCGGCTATGTAGTAACTTCAGGGACAGTCAAGATTACAAAGTGAGATGTGTTTCAGACTCCACCCACAAAAAGGAAAACTTAAAATACTGTGTCACTTACAAATTATACCTTTGTTACTTTTAAAAAATTATAGCTCTGTAGGTAATAGAAGGCTGACAACATTCAGCACCTTGTGAACAAGGTGATAGCTTGCATTGTATATACAAAACACTCATATTCCACCCTTTGTGACAATGTATGATCAGTAGAGAGAATGTCAAATGGATCTCAGGAAAGAAAGGCCGCCTTCTATGGATCCATATGTAAATGGAATACCAATTCATTATGCAGGTGGTGTTAAACATCTCTGGAAGAAATCAGAATCCGTTTCATTTATGCTCAGGGAGAAACAGGTATGGAGCTGGTAATCTAGACTGTATACTCTTCTATATGCATCAAGAAACTATGCCTCCAACAACAACAAAAAAATCTATTCTTATCTTTGTCATTTGGTCCTGTACAATCATCTTAGGGACTGAGGTCTCCCAAGTACCTTCCATTCAACCAGTCAGAGCAAGTCAGGCTGAGTAAGCTTGGGAGTCTCTCAGCATCACTTTGTGAGCTTCTGACTTAGCTTCCTGAAGATGATTCTATTATCTGGTCTGCATATCTCATTTGAAAGTTCACACGACCAAAACTGTTCCTCACAGATGCATGCTGCTTGGTGTTCCATCCACTGAGCCAGAAGGAAAATAAAGAAAATACATTGTCTGCTTCATAGAAGCCCAAATGGCAGACTGTAAAATCCCTTGCCTGCCCAGGATTCCCCCCAGGGATATTGACTTGTCCCAGCCTGCTGCAGTGCTGATTTGAAGCAGGATTTGCTCCAAACTTTGCAGAGCTGCTTGTGTCTCCTTACTACACTCTTTATGTTTGTTGTTCCTGTTAATGGGATCACAGCTCCACTACTGTACTTCCAGATTCAAAGACACATAGAGATGACCAATGAATTCACTAAAGAGTCTGGGGACAGGCAATGGCATAACACTGTGGATTACAAGGGAAAGTACTAATGTAGTCAGAGTGCAGAAAACTGAATGAAACACTTAGTTTCATGTTTCCAATTTTCTTACCCATTATTTCTCAAGATAATCTTTTCCAAAGAGAAAATAAATCATTTGAATATTATTTAATAAATGAACAAATTTCTATAATGCTAGCAGTATTAATGTAATCAAGATAAAATTAACATTTTCAACTGCCTCACACAGGCAACCTGCTTCATCCAAAGTCATAATGAAATCCAAGTTTCTAACAACTAATCATAGAAGAAGCCCAGAGTGATAGTTGCAGTGTAGCCCCACTCTCAATTACTGCGCTGTGATGAGGCTGGAACAGCTAAGAATGTAACACAGAATTTTACCACAATATCCCCTTTCCTCCTCACAGGTTGAAAGTTTTTCTTCTTACGTGTGTTACCTTCTCCAAAGTGATGTTCTCACCTTGATGGTTGGAATTCTATTGTCACATTTGATGGTCTGAGAGTTGCCTAGGATATTAGTAAGCTCTGGTGTCAGAGCGAGGTTAAAGGGCATGATCTGTAGATTACAGTTGCTGCCTGGCTCCTCCCCCTCAAGCTTCTTCCTCGATGATGAATGTCCATTGGAAGGATGAAGAATTGAGCTGAAAGCCAGAAGTAACTTGAGACCAAAATCCAAATGCACTGGCAAATACAGGGATCATCCACAGAAAAGTGGGGGAGACCTCATTTGCCCTTTTTATTCCATTTAGGGTGCAAGCTTACTGTTTGTTGTGAATGACACACAAGGAAGGGTATACCTTTTGCTTTTATGGCTTACAAGGCAGTCATCAACAGAGAAATACTAAGCTTTACAAATTTGCTAAGTGGTTTTACTCATGTATGGGAAACAGCACAATTTGTGAACACAAAAACTAAGTCTTTCTTTTGATAAACATGCCCTTCATAGATATTCTTCATAGACAGTATTTATTTTGTGATTGCCTCAAATCTTGGCAGATAAAAAAGCATACATTTTCCAAAAGCAGCTTTATGACAATCAGGGTCACATCCTCAGAAATAAATGCCCAATCTGTATGTGAGACGTGAAGCTTCCAACACTATGCAGCTTGTCAGAGCTAAGAGTACTTCATATTACACATGGATATAAAGCAATGAAAGAATTTTTGAAATGATAAATCAAAGATGTCAAAAACTCATTTTTAAATGACAAGAATCAAATATGAATTGTCCATTTCTCCAGTGCATTGGTTCCTCCAGTACTGCAGTTTAGTACAGGCCCCAGGTGCTGTTTTTAGTGATCGATGTGTTTTGTTCATTCTGTTAAAACTACTTCAGTACACTCACACAAGTAATGCCTGTAGTCAGTTTCATAATACATTTTAAGTATCCTATTCCCTTTGGAAAGTGTAACTGCCCTATATTTGAATCTTTCTGAGTCTGAATCAAACCATATGACTGAAATGACAGATTTCAAGCTGTGTTATACTACCTATGATAATATTTTAGAAATTTACTGCAGACAAACTTGGTATGGATAGGCTCAATTGCCTGTGACAGCTCAGCAAATAAAATACCACACATACTATATTATTGGGCGATATTCTAAAGGTTACAGCCCAAGAGTTTCTAAGATTCTTTTCTGTTTTTTAGATTTTTTTTAAGTTATAATTTTTATTAGTACATATGCACAGTATAAAATGATTACGTGTATTGTGGGGAGTTGGTACATGTGTATAGCAAATCTCAATTCTTTTTTCTTCTTCTTTTCCAAGCTCTTTTCTTTAGTCAGCATTATATTCATTTATTTATTATATACATCTTTACAAAGATAATTATCATGTGTACTGATTAACAGTCAGACTAACAGGAAAACCCATAAAAGAACTCAGAAGAAAATCTTACTAACTCAAGGTACACTTTTAGGTACACTGTCCATGCTGACTTATAATAAACTTGTTTTTGCTCTCTTTTTCCCTAGCATCTCTCTTGTATTTTCACTTTATATAATGAGTTACTCACATGAGAGAAGCCATGAAGTATTTAAGACTACATGTCAGATTTACTTCACTTAATATTACGGTCTCAATGCACAACCATTTTCCCACTAGTAACTCAAGTTTGCACCACTTTATGACAAAGTAATACTGAATGGTGTATAACTATTACATGTTCTTTAAGCATTCATCTCATGATGGAGACATACAGTGAATCCAATATTTAGCCTTCATCAATTGTGCCATTATAAACATGAGTATACGTTCATCCCTGTGGAGTGATATCTAACACTTTTGGGAAAATACATCAAGAAGAATAGTTGGGTCAAATGTACTTTTAGTTTTCTGAGAAATCTTCATTCAGATTTTCAAAGTGGCTGTACCAGGTTATGTTGTTACCAGTAAAGAACCATTTCTTTTTCATTCAGGACTCCTTGCAGGAGCATCCTTTGAGTCTGAGGCCAGCCTGTGCAACACAGTGAGGTTTGTGCCACCCAAAAGTGCATAGGGAGACCCTATCTCAAAATAAATACAAAAACAAACAAAACAGGAAACAATCTGGTGAGTGTCATGTTCTAAACAGAACCATATGAAGAGTTGCAAGAATGAGTCTACAGATGCTACCTGAGTTTGAAAGGGAAAATATCTTGATAAATGTAAGCAAATTGAAAATTAAATTGATTTGAAATGCACTAATATACCTGATCAAGCAAACATCATTTGTAAGCCTTGAATCTTTTAAACTTGCTTACCACACAAATTGTGATCTGTACTTGGGGAAATTTCCCTAACACAAAGTGAAATTCACAATAAAATGTTAAATGTATCACGTATTTTATTGAATATAATATTCTTTAAAATCACTAGTTGTCCACCTGTAGTGCCCTGATTCCGACAGAGCAGAGACTAATCACTGCTATCCCTATTCGTAAGAAAGTATTGCAGCATATAACCCCTGATGTGAAAAAACCAGAGCAGAGACTCGTCACTGCTATCCCTATTCGTAAGAAAGTATTGCAGCATATAAGCCCTGATGTGAAAAGACCAGTAAAATTCAAAACTAAATGTGAGATTTGCACTAAATATCTTCCTTTTCTTTCCATTGCTATTGACTTAACTCAAGGTCTCATGAACATTACACAAGTTAGTTTAAAGTGGAGGTACACCCCAAAATATTTATTTAATATTGAGACAGGGTCTCACTCAGTTATCCAGGCTGTGCTTGGTGATGTAATACTCCTGTCTCATCTCTCTGGTGGATGTCATTAGGTGTGCACCACAATAGCTCAGTGATATTTACTTTAGCCAAAGCACTGAAGTCTTGTTAAATCTTGATTTAAGAACTACAATTTTAAACTAGCAAAGTGCGTTTATCATCCCAAAAAGGAAGCAGGGAAAAAAAGTATCAAAAGTTTTCCATGACCTGTGCAAATTAGCAAGACCTGCTCTTAAAAATTAAAAAAAAAAAAAAAAAGAAAAGAAAAGAAAAGAAAAAAAGAAATTTGAGGAGATGTAGCTTAGGGCAAATCTCCCAAGTCAGTCCCTATTTAAAAACAAACATCAAAAACATATTGGAATTTTTGTATCAAGGAGAAATCTCTTCCCATTCTACTTTCAAAGATGATACCTACACTATTTTCAAACTTGCAACAAGACCGGTTTCCTAATTCTAAATTTTGCCTCAAAAATGATTTGGTGAGCTGGTAAATAATCAGTGCAGAAATATTTGTCCATTCCTAAGATCCTCTCCACTCTTTAAGCCTGTGGCTTATGATGGAAATCTTAAGTCAGGAGTTTATTGTTGTAGTTGCTGACTTATGCATCTCTCCAATGTCTCCTGCTTTCCCATTTCCTTTTTACTTCTCTTTCCTCTTATCTATTCAAAATATCTTTTATTCAATTAATTCATATGTCTGTGACATAAACTATGGAAATTTATTACAAATTCAAAAGTTGGTTTTTTTGCTTGTTTTGTTTGTTTTTTTGAGACAGACTATCACTATGTAGTTCAGGCTAAGCATGAACTCACTATGTAGCACAGGGTGTTCTTGAACTCACAAGGACCCTTCTGTCTCAGCTTCCTCAGTGCAAGAGTTACAGGTGTGCACAACCACACCAGACTCAATACTTGCTTTTACTATGGCCATCTCAATCACTGTTTCAGTTTTAAAAACTGACGTCTAGAAACAGTCCACAGAGTACTTCAATTATTTTAGAGATGAAACCCCTTTCCCTTTCAAATCGTACCAATATCACACATATATGTCCCTGTAGAAGGCACAGTTCAATGTATTTCTCCCTGTGGGTTTAAAAAAAATTTTTTTTTTTTTTTTTTGTACTGGGGATCGAACTCAACGACTGCACACTCGCAAGGCAGGCAAGCACTTATGCCGCTGAACTAAATCCCCAGCCCCTCCCTGTGGGTTTAACAGTCAATCTTTTCAGGAAATTCTCCTTAGCAGAAATACTTTCCCCTCCCTTGGTAATAAATTAACATCTGCTCCATCTTTCACAGCATTCTATCTCTATGGAAAGCCTCTAAAAGTCTAAAAGTAAAGAATAATTTGTTTTACTTGCATACAAATCAGGTGCCTTGCTAGGGCAGGGCTCGAGATAGTTGGGAAACTACATTTTTATAAGAATTAAAAGGAGAATAGAATTACTTGCAATGTTGGACCAAGCGAACTTTCTGCCCAACAAGGAATGTAGCCAGCTCCCTACTAAAACAAGGAGTTGCAGTCACTCTCTACTAAGTTTCTGAGTTTTCAGGAACTTCACATATAAAATAACCAGTTTTCTCTAAAAGCCCAGTCTCCTTTAAACCGTGCATGCAGAGGAAACTGGTTAGAGATCCTGAGTTCAAAGTGGTTGTTTTAAATCGAGACATCTTTGATAGGTGCTCACTAAGCAACTGAACAGCTACTGTGCTCTGCTTACCTACAATTACCTCTGGATTCAGTGAGCAGGCATATGGCCACTTACTCGGGATACTTCATGGAAATCAGGGAGTTCTTATTTCCAATAAAATCTCTCCTAATAGCCTTCTTTTGGTTACAAAAAAATTTCTCAATGTTTCGAGTCCACGAGGACTGTTCATGCAGTAATACCATTGTGAGTAGAAGTCTCACGTAAATAATTAAAGTGATTATTGTTTTTCATTGCTGAGTACTACGGAACCCAGGGTTTCCCCAAAGCCCCAGCTCTCAGCCTGGTGGAGACACAGCTGTTCCTGGGGTCACACTAAAAGGCATTCTGGGTTGGCAGTCATAGTGGCGACAGCATGCTGTGGACCCAGAACGGCCCCTGTCTGAGCAAAGCAGAAAAGGGACAGATGATGATGAAGAGCCAAAGAATAGGAACACCTCAGATGCTGGAGCGAAGCAGAGACTATGCATTGCCAAAGCTCACTCTGGTCCCTCCTTCAGAACTCACCCGATTCCACCCCGCCCCTGCACCAATCCCACAACCTCACCATGGTGTGCGTGAGAGGCTTCTAGAATCCTTTCAATGCAGGTTGCAGTCAGGAGAAGTCACAGAAAAGGGTAGCCCAGTCAGGTGCGGGCTCTAACCAAAGAACTCAGGTCGTGCCCGTTGGCGCCATGACACAGGAAGTGCCCGCCTCCCTGGGCCCACTGAATGGTTGGTTCAGACAGCCCGCCTTCATCGCTGATTGGCTCCTGCTCCATTGTGGGCCCGCAGACTGAGTTTGACAGGAGAAGCAAACTTCTTCCAGTTTGGGTGGAGCTCAAGTGATAAATTCTAACCCTGGAACTCCTGGTCCTGTCTGTCCCATCATGACAGTCACAACTTGCTTGCATTTAAAGGCTTTAATCCTGACTTTTAAAAGATTTAATCCATGGTTTTTTTTTAAATGTGCTCAGTGGACACTTCCTGAAAGTGGGTCAAAAAGTGCTTAAAAGGGTAGGGGCTAGGGATTTAGCTCAGCAGCATAAGTGAATGCCTTGCAAGCACGCAGTCGTGAATTCGATCTCCGGTACAAAAAAAAAAAAAAAGATTCCGGGGTCAATGCCTTGTGGAAGAGTCAATCCCTTGATGTCGGTCAGTAATGTGAGTCTAGGGAACCCTAGGACAGAATGGAATAGAGGTAAGGTCTGCTGTTGAAAATGAAGCAGACGTTTTCATCGCCAAGATTTTCACAGTCTCTCAATCTACTCATTTTTAGCCAAGAAAATGATTATGGGGCCCCTAAGAAGCAAAGAATTTTTGTGTAATTAAAGAAATTTAAAATGATAGTAATATTCCAGAAAAGAGTAAAGGTAAAGAAAAGCAGCATTCCAGCTCCCTGAAACTTCACCCTTTTTCCAGAAAATATATGAATTTCAAAGATAAACATATTTCCGAATATAAAAGCCAGAATGCTTGCTTAAATTGAGCCTGACATTTGCTTCACCTGATCACTTCCTGGGGATGAGGTTAGGATAAGAAAAGACTTAATACTGTAAGCCCCACTTGCCCTATCATAGCTCATCACTGGTTGAAATTGTCCATGTCTATCAACATTATATTCCTAGAAAAAAAATGACCTGGATCCAGGTGATACACATGTATTATTAATTTCTTTGTCTGGAGAGATGTACAGGATATTAGTAAAACACATTGATTGTGTCTGATTGATATATGATAGTGTAACCAGAGGGACCATATCTGGACCCTGGACTCTTCCTCTCAGCGTCTTTTCCTTCTCTGTAGATTCTGACTCTTATAAAATAGGTATCTTTGTCTTTTATTTCCATTTACAGTGGACCCGTCACTTGTAAACTCAATTTGTTCTTAAGGACTGGTTATAATTCTAGTTGCTTGTAAATCAAGACTGTTTTCCTACAAGAAATAATGAAAATACCCATAATGTGTACTGAACCTCACAAAGCAACCCTTATCTAACTTTTTCATCACAAAAAGCATTGTATAATATAAATAATTTACCAGAAACACCAATAGTTTTCCTAGTGTACTCACCAAAATGTTATAAACTGTGCCCATTTTACCAGAAATGACACTTTCCTATTGCATTCACCATTCAAGTTCACATCTTTGGATTGCAGGAAGGAAGGATTGATTCCTCAGGAAAACCAGAAAAGTTCAGATTGCTCCTCTAAAGTTCCTTACGATGCCTCAAAAATTTAATATGCAAAGAAAGTACTGCATGTCAGTATCAGTTGGGAATGTATGATTACAGGTAAATGAATGCAGGTTGGGATCTTAGACACTGTTGTTAGTGAAATAATTCTGGACTTCAGCACACATAGTTTACTTTTTATTTTAAATAGAAAAAATAATAAAAACAATGGTACAGAATTTCAAAATAAGATAATAGGAGATTAACTATGGTTAATATATTGTGTATTTTTATCTTCAAAACAGTTGTTCAGATTAGAAGATATAGGCCTGAAAAATATTTTCAAACAATATAAGCACAAACCATTCTTTTCATAGAAATAATGGAAATTAGTAGTACAATTATCTTAGCTGTCGTGTGTGTGTGTGTGTGTGTGTGTATATGTTTATATATATATTTTTTTCCCTTCCTTCTCTTCTCTTTTCCTTCATCCCAGTTGTTCTTTCCTTTTGAGCAATTTCTTCTCTTTTCACAATATCTATTACACCTTTTGAATCTTATTTCCTGTTTCAATTTTTTTACACTAGGGACACAATACAATGTTTAAATATGTGAGTGTGATTTATTTTATTTATGAGTACGATCTCAAGTAGCATTTATTTACCTATAAAAGCCTTGAGTTTATCTTTCTTTGTAGCTGAGTAGTACTACATTATATAAAAATTCCATTAATTTTTTTTATCCATTGCTCAGATGATGGGCATTTGGGATGTTTCAAAGATTTAGCTATTACAAATCATGCTGCTATAAACATGGGAGCACACATATGTTTGTGGTATGATGTTTTTAAGCCTTCTGAGAAGATACCAAGTAGAGGGATAGCTGGGTCAAATAGAACTCATTTATGATAAAGCCCTATAGAAAATTGGAACAGATGGTCTTCATCTCAATCTGATAAAATCCATCTATGACAAACCAAAAGCCAACATCATACAGAAGGGACAAAAAAGAAAGCTTTCACTGTACAATCATGAAGAAAACAAGGGGCTGGGGATTTAGCTCAGTGGCTTAAGCGCCTGCCTGGCAAGCACAAGGTCGTGAGTTCAATCCCCGGTACCAAAAAAAAATGAAGAAAACAAGGATGCTCACTGTCATCACTCCTACTGAACAAACTTCTGGAAACAGCAAGGGCAATTAGAAAAGAGAAAGAAATAAAGGGAACAAGGACAGAAAAGGAAGAAGTTAAGCTACTATTATTTGTGAATGACATGATATGCTATATAGAAAACTCCAAAAACTACACAAAAAGACTTGTAAATAGGGCTGGGGATTTAGCTCAGTAGTATAAGCACCTACTTGGCAAGCGTGAGATTCTTAGTTCGATCCCCAGTACCGCCCCCAAAAAAAACCAACTTGTAGATTTAACAACCAAATTCAGTAGTATAGCTGGATACAAAGTCAGCACATAAAAATCAATAGCATTCCTGTACACAAACAACTAACTCACTAAGAGAGAACTAAAGGAAATCACACACTTTACAATAGCATCCATAAAAATGAAAGAAAAAAAAGAACTACTTAGGCATCAAAATAACAAAAGAAATAAAATATCTATGCATTAAAAAAGATAGTACTCCGAACAAAAGATCAAAGAGGATATTGGAAAATGGAAAGACATTTCTTGCTCATGAATAGGAAAAACAAACAATAAAAAGGACCATATTTCCAAAACTGTTATACAAAATTAATGCATTCCTATCAAAATACCATTAGAATACCTTACAGAAATAGGGAAAATATTCCTAAAACTAATTTGGAACCAGAGGTGTCCTAGAATACCAAAACAATTCTGGAAAACAAAGGCAAGTCAGGGGGCATTACAATTCCTGACTTGAAATTATACTACAAAACTATTATGACAAAATCAGCATAGTACTGTCATGAAATAGATTTAAGGATCAGTGGAACCAATTAAAAGATGCAAACATAACACCAAAGACACTCAGCCATCTTATCTTTGACAAAGTTGCCAAATATGCTCCCTGGAACAAAACCTCTTTCATAAACGGTGTTGCATAAACTGGTTTTCCACATACCAAAAACTAAAACTTAACCCATATCTAGTAGCCAAACTAACATCAGAATCAATAAAAAAATCTAAATATTAAAACAGCAACACTAAATGTACTGGAAGAGAAAATAGGTAGAAGTCTTGGAGACATAGGTGTGATTAGAGAACTGAACAAAACACAGACTGCACAGAAAATACTTTAAAGAATCAACAACTGAGATTCTATCTTATTAAAAAGCATTTGCATGAAAAAAGAAATCACCAGGCTGGGGATACAGCTCAGCAGGTGCAGCACCTTCCTGTCATGTTCAAGGTCTTGAATTTGAGTTCTGTTATCAAAAGAGAAAGAAAAAGAAAAAAATAATAAATCAGCAATAGAGTGAAAAGACAACTCATAATGTAGGAAAAAATTTAGCTGGTTGTCTTAGATAATTGACATATCTAGAACACAGAAATGATTGAAAAAATCAAAATGCCCAATTCAAATACTCAATCGAAAAATAATCATCTGAATTGTATACACACTCCTCAGATGAATAAATACAAATGGCAAATAAAGATATGAAAAAATTCAATATCATTGATCATTAAAAACATGCAAATTAAAACAAAAGGTACCAATTGTATTGACTGTCTGCAGCTATAGATGTTCCTGGGGTGAGTGAGATAATGAGGTAAAGAATGATGAGATAATGAGAAATTAAAAGAAGAGACAAAAGCTGAAGTGGAGCCTTGTTTCCTGATGGCAGAAAAGAGATGACTCAACCACTGCAGCACTTTTATTTATACACTCAGATGGTTGATGCCAGTTTCAACTCTGCTTCCTAGAAGCTTATTTGGCTGACTGACCTGCCCCCTTGCCTTTCTGGAGCTGGAACAGCTTGTTTAAGTGGCTCCCATTGGGCTCTCTGTGGTGCAGTGCTGGCTTTGCTTTAGCCCAACATATGTGAACATCTTTCCATTTTATAATATCATGTTAGATCTCCTTTTTCAGAGTACTACAATTTTTAATCTATAGATCTTTCATTTCCTTTGTTATAATGATTCCTCAGAATTTCAATCTACAGCTTCAACAGCTCCCTTTGGCTTTCTTTCAGTGAACATGTTTGGCAACTTTGTCAAAGATAACGTGGATGAGTGTGTTTGTAATTGTGTCTGCATCTTGTAATTTCTTCCACTGATACTCAGATCTGGGTTTTTTTTTGCCTTTACTATAGTGATTTTATCACAGTAGCTTTGTAATATAATTTCAAGTCAGCGATTGTGATGTCTCCTGCCTTACCTCTGTTGACCAAGACTGTTTCTGGTATTCTAGGTCTCTGGTGTATCCAAATAAATTTTAGGAATGTTTTCTCTAGTTCTGTGAGGTTTGCAAGTGGTATTTTGATTGGATTGCATTAATTCTGTATAACAATTTTGTGAGTATGGCCATTTTCTCTATTTTTATTCTTCCTGTACATGAGCAAGGAACATCTTTCCATTTTATAATATCATGTTAGATCTCCTTTTTCAGAGTACTACAATTTTTAATCTATAGATCTTTCATCTCCTTTGTTATAATGATTCCTCAGAATTTCATTTTTTTGGTGGGTATTTTGAAGTGTGTGTTTTCACTTATTTCTCTCTCAGTGAGTTTTATGTTTAGGTACAGTGATGCTATTAATTTTTTAGTGTTGACTTTGTATCCAGTCACATTATTGAATTTGATTATTATATCTAGGAGTCTTTCAGTGGAGTTTTGGGGGTCTTCTATGTAGAGTATCATGTCATCTGCAAATAACTATAATTTAACTTCTTCCTTTCCTATCCTCACTCTTTTAATTTCTCTCTCTTAATTGCTCTAGCTAATGTTTCTAGCACTATATTGAATACCAGTGCTGATCGTGGACAGCCTTGTCTTGTTCCTGATTTTAGAGTGAAAGATTTCAGATTTTGACAATTCAATATGATACCGGCTGTTGGTTTGTCATAGATGGCTTTTATAAAGACCATCTATTCTGTCTTTCCATAGGGTTCTTATCATGAGTGAGTGTTGGCTTTTATCAAAAGCTTTTTCTGCATCTATTGAAATGATCATGTGATTCTTTTCTCTGGCTCTATTGTTATGATGTATTATGTTTATTAATTTGTATATGTTGAACCATCGCTGCATTTCTGGATGAATCCCACTTGGTCATGGTGTATAATCTTCTTGACAACTTACTGCATTCTGTTTGCCAGTATTTTATTGAGAATTTTTGCGTCGCTGTTCATTAGGAAGATTGGCCTGTAGTTCTCTTTTTTGGTTGGGTCTTTCTCTGGTTTTGGTATCAGGGCAATACTTGCTTCCAAGAAGGAGTTAGGGAGAATTGCTTCCCTTTCAATTTCATTGAAGAGTTTGATAAGTGTTGGCATTAAGTCTTCCTTGAATTTCTTGTACAATTCAACAGGGAATCCATCAGAACCTGGGCTTTTCTTTGTTGATAAAGTTCTAATTACATTTTCAGTTTCATTAATTGAAATGGGTTATTCCTTCTTGATCCAGTTTTGGTAATTCATATGTTTCTAGGAATCTGTCCATTTCTTCTGTGTTATTGAACCTATGCAAGTAAAGCTTTTCAAAGTAGGTACTGATGATCTTCTGTACTTCCACAGGGTCTGTAGTGATTTCAACCTTTTCATTCCTTATTGCATGGATTTGAGATTCTTCTTTCCTTTTTAAAATAATGTTGGCTAGGGAGCTCATCAATTTTATTTTTTCTTTCAAAGAATCAACTGTTTGATATGTTAAATTTTTGTGTTGTTTTCTTACACTCTATTGCATTAATTTCTGCTCTGATCTTTATATAATTTCCTCCCTTCTTTTGGTTTTTGGCTTGACTTACTCTTTTTCTAGATGTTTGAGGTGTAGTATTAGATTGTTTATTTGTGTTCATTCTGTTTTCCTGGTATGGGAATTCACCACAATAAATATACCTTTGAAGACTCCTTTCATTACATCTCACAGGTTCTGGAAAGTTGCATTTGTATTTTTGCTTGCCTGTAGATATTAATTGCCTCTTTGATTTCCTCTGTGACTCATTGATTGTTTAGGAGTTGTTATTTAATTTCCATGTGTTTAGAGGGTTTTTGCAGTTTCTTGTGTCAGTAATTTCCAGCTTCATGGTACTATGATCAGATAATATGCATGAAATAATTTTGTTTCTTTTGCATTTACTTAAGCAAGTTATATGGGCTAGTGTATGGTCTATTTTAGAGAATGTCCCATGTGAAGTTGAGAAGAATGTATATTCTGATGTTGTTGCAACACTCTGTACATGTCGTCTAAGTCCATTTGTTCACAAGTTTGATTCAGTTGTTATTTCTTTGCTGATATTTTTGTCTATCTCTTTGAGACAATGGAGTGTTAAGGTCACCTGTTATAATTGTGTTATTGCTTATTTGATTTTTCATCTCTGTTAATACTTGTTTTGTATAGCTTGGTGCTCTGGAATTTGGTGCATATATGTTTAAGATTATTACCACTTTCTCTTGAAATTTTCTCCTAACCGGTATGTAGTGACCTTCTTTATCTCTTGATCATTCTTGGCTTGAAGTTCACATTGTCTGCAAACAGAATAGCTATTCCTGTTTTTTTCTGGATTCTTGTTGCATGAAGTATTGGTTTCTATCCTTTGATTTTTAGTCTATGAATTTCTTTTTGGGTTAGATGGCATATGGTTGGATGTTGTTTCTTGATCTATTGTGTCATGATTCTTTTAATTGGTGACTTGAGATCATTTACATTAATGTTTATAACTGAAATAGACTGGCTTATTTTTGTCATGTTATCCTTCTGCTGTTGGTTCTTTATCTTCCCCCTCTGTTGAATTGTTTGCCCTGCTTGGTGGTTTTCTTCTCTTGGTGTTCTTGAAGTCAGTATTTTTCTGTCTAGAGTACCTTTCAGTATTCTTTGTAGGGTTGGTTTGGTGGGTCACGAAAATCTTCAGCTGTTCTTTGTTGTGGAGATATCTTATTTCTCTAACAGTTTTGAAGGATAGTTTGGCAGGATACATCAATCTGCGTTGGAGGTCATTTTCCTTTAGGATATGAAATACTTCACTCTGTGCTCTTCTTGATTGTTTATGTTGAGAATTCTTCTGTGATTCTGATGGGCTTTCCATTATAGGTGATTTGTTTCTTGTCTCTAACAGCTTTTAATATTCTGTTCTCATGTTGAATTTCTCAGATGTTGATTATATGTCTGGATATAGATTTATTTTGGTTATGGCTAATAAGAGTTTTATACATTTCACTTATTTGAATGTCAGTTTCTTTTAGGGTGAGGGTTTTCAGCTATTTTGTAAGTAGTCTATCTATATCATTTGTGTTGTCACCTTTTTCATTTACACCTATCAATCTCATTTTTCTTGGCATCATTTTACAACTGTTGAATTATTTCCTGATTACTTGTTATGTTTAAAAGGTCTTTCATTTCCTGTTCACTAGTTTAAATTTTGTCTTCGAGGTCTGAAAGTCTATCTTCACATTCACTGAGGTGGTTTTGCCAGCTTTTGATTGAAGTTTGATTTCCTGGGTATCTCTTTGAATCTGCTTCATGCATTCTAATTCTTTCTTATATTGTTCATTCAAGGTTTCCATCACTTCACAGTGCTTCTCTGTTTTTTTAACTATGTCTTCTTCAGGTGTGTACAGCATTTCTTTCATTATGTTTATCATTTCTTTCTTTTTTATTTTAAAGAGGGTAAAATTAAAAACAACAAAGCAGAACACAAGAAAGCAATGTAAGAGACATAAATTTCAAAGCAAGACAGTCAGAGATTTTCATTATTTATCATATTGTCTCTTGTGTTCTTCCAAATAGTTGTCCATATCTTCACATACAGAAAATTCACACGAAACAACATAGTATGAAACTAATCTGAACCGTATGAGGAAGGCATTTTAAGGTCTTCAAGACCAGACAATAGTGAAGCCAACAATGGCTGTCATAGTGTCTCTCATTCTCTTCAAAATATCTGTCCATACCTTCATGTATGTTGAACTTAAACAAAACAGGCTAAAATCACTCTGAACAAAGAATGAGAGTATTGCTGGATTTCATGTCATGATGCTTCGGAATCAGCACTGGGTACTGTAATGTCTCTTTTTCTTCAAAGTAGTTGTTCATTTCATCATGTGTTATATAATTGGTTCTCATAAACTGTTTATAAGTTCTACACAACGTTTATCATTTCTTGTTTTACCTGGGAGATTATTTCTGATCTGTTTCTTTACAGCTTCCTGGAGTTGTTTCTTCAGTTGCTATTTTTTCAGAAGTTTCAGGTATATGACTTACACTTTCTTCTATGTCCATGTCTCCTAGGCTTGTTTGGGATGAGCTGTAGGTTTGAGATTGCACTTTACCCTTTCATTACATCATTTTCGTGTATTTCCCTGGGGCAGCTGAATGCAAAGTCTCAGTTGTTTTCTGCATTGAGGATAGTTGTCTGTATTGGAGGGAGTTTCTCCAGTTGAGTGGAGGTGATTAGGCAGGCCTTACTGGGTCTCTAGTGACACTCACAGGCTCCCCAGAGCTGGGTGGACTTTCAGCTCAGCTTACATGGCACACCAAAGGTCCTTGACTACTTGTGGTTGCTGGGTCTAGCAGGTTCTGAGTGGTGTACCAAGGCTGAACAGCTAGGTGGAATACACTATGCAGGCCTTCAGCTCATGCCATGTAGCACACCAAAGCTCCCCAGCCGCTTGATGTAACTGGATGGGCCTTTACCAGGTTCTGATCAAGGTGCCAAGGCTACACTGCTAGGCAGAGTTCACTATGCAGGCCTTAAGTTCACACTACTCATTGCATGGAGGTTCCTGGATATTTGGGGTCACTGGGTGGACACAACCAAGACCAAGCCATGCAGCAAAGGTCCCCAGCTGTTTGGAGATGGTGGATGGAGCCCTCCCAGGTTCCAAGTCAGGTGATGAGGCTGCACTGCTAGGTAGAATTTGCTATGCAGGCCTTCAGCTAGCCCCACCTTAATTACGAATTTGGAAGACCTATCCTAGAAAGGATTGTTGCAGAATGTTATAAGAAAATAAACAAAGACAGAAAGTTTACATGTGTTTCTGTAGAGGAGCTCCAGTGTTCATTGTCACATTGGAAGCTACCTCTTGGATTCCAGCAGATTTTTCAGCATCCAGCTCAGACCATTCAGTATTCTGGCACAAACTCTTTCCTCTGCTGATACAGATTCACATAGTACAGTGGCCTCCAAGTCTAGAACTGGAATTTGTGCATTTCCAGTGCACAGAGACTCTTTTTTTTTTTTTTACAGTGACATCAAGGACAACTTGAACTACATAGCAAGACCCTGTCTTTAAATAAATAAATAAATAAATAAATAAATAAATAAACACAGCTTTTCAAATCATGTATCAGGATAATCTAGTGATAGTGGTTTTAAAACTTACTTGTTTAAAGACTTTTGGAGGGGCTGGGGATATAGCTCAGTGGTACAAGTGCCTGCCTGGCAAATGCAAGGTCAGGAATTTGATCCCTGGTACAAAAAAAAAAGGCAAAGACTTTTTGAGATCCACTGAAAGCAACCAACGAATCATCCCCCTTACAAATAGAACATTTTGCCTATGATTTACAGGACGGATTCTAGGCTGAGAACCCCTGGGCTAATATAAACAATATTCACAGGAGAATCACAGGGAATGTATATTTACATTAGACCACATTCTCAGCAGTAAGTCTTTCAATAGGAGTAGCTTTATTTTTCTTGTAACCTTGAGCTACTAATTTTTAGAATCTCCTGAATATTGGAAGGTTTACAACTTCCCAAATTGTATCATGAATTTCAAGACATTCTCCACAACCATGTTGAAAATTATTAGCTACTATAAAAAAAGACAATGCTCCCCTCTGGTGCATCCCTAACATGTTTCTCTTACCAGTGGAGAAATAGTTGTATGATCACTCACATATCTTCAGTGAGTATCAAGCAACTCTAACTTCTATCAGCATTTTCTATACTTACTAGGAACCACTGGAAGAAGCAATGCATTCTTATAGTCATCATTCTTTATAACAATAATACTTCATTCCCACTTGGGATAAAAAAAACTTTATACACTCTGAAAATTATCTATGTGTCTTGCTCCTCCTGTCACCTGTAATGTTATACAGAAACACAGGAAATCTTATTTTTTGTTTTTTTTTACAGTAAATCACAAAACTGTCAAAGCTGAGATTGAATTTATAATCCTCTTATCTCACCCTTCCAGAGCGCACCACAGAGACATTTTGCACTCTTCTACATCTGAGTGCATGGGCAGATCATAACCCAATCTTTTAAATGCTTATATATTTCTATATCTCATCTGTACATCTCTTGTGTATTTGTATATCTCTAGTAAGCACTCTGATACAGTATTATAGATCATGATATTCTTTATTAGTGAAAGCATGGTCCATCTGATATGTGACAATCAGGACTTTGCAGAAATGTGGTTTATTTTTTGGTGTAAACTGTTGTTAAATTAGCACCAAAATAATGGCCATAAAATAAGCATGAAAAGTAAAATGTTGATTGTAGGAAAACAAATTTTATGTCACTCATAGTATTGACTTCAACATGAAAGCAAAATGGATGAAATTATTTGCTTTATGTAATATATTTATAGGGAGATATACAAAGGTATCAAGCTAGGAAATAAAAACATTTGCTAGTCTACAAGTTGTCTATAAACAAAGAGACTTTTAAAAAATACATGTTCCATGTCTCTAAATGTGCATGTTTACATATACAACATGGAATTCAAAATTATCTCTTTGTATACAGAATAGGGGTTGTATACACCAAGAAAATTACAATCAAACACAGTGGGAAATTCCAATTTAAAAAGCTATTAATAGAATTTAATTTTTTAGCAGCCTACACTTTCTTATAGTAAAAAAAAACAAAAAACAAAATTAAAAGTACATAAATACTAACCCTAGTTGGAAGTGACAAATACATTTCATAATGTTATTAGAAGATATATATTAACTTCAAAGATAATGGTTTACGAACCTGGGGATTTAGCTCAGTGGCATAAGCATCTGCCTGGCAAGTGCTAGGTCGTGAGTTCAATCCCTCGTACCAAAAGGGGGGGGGGCTGGGGATTTAGCTCAGCGGCATACACGCCTGCCTTGCAAGTGCGCAGTCGTGAGTTCGATCCCCTGTACCGATAAAAAAAAAAAGATAATGGTTTACATAAAAATATATCTCAATACTGTTTCTAATAAGACTACAAACATAGTTCAGTTACATACAAGTGATTTATTGAGTAACACAGAAAAAATACATACTAGGAGACCTCAACCTCCATTTGGAGTGGATTTTCAGAAAAACCCATGAAGAAATACTGACATCAAATTTTTCATATGTGTACAGGACTCCACTACATGAAGAATTTTTGCCATTTTTCAAAATAGGTTTACATATACAGGGTCACTGTCCAGTGTGACTTCTTTCATGTTGTTAATTTTAAAAAGTATTCATTGCTTTGGGACAGCAATGGGAAAACAATGTTTTCCCATTGTTTATACACATAAGGTTCCTCTTCAGTGCGGGGTTTATGTGTATGAAATGAGTTACGAGCAAATCTTTTTTCACATGGCTCACATGCATATGGGTTTTCCTATGAGTTCTTTCATGTGTAAGAATTCTTTGTAGTGAATGCCTGCCCACATTGTTTGCACACATAACGTTTCACTCCAGTGTGACTTGTTTCATGATTTTGACAAGATTAGTATGTAATGAGTGCCTTCCCATGTTGCTTGCACACATCAGTTTTCTATCTGACTTTTTTCATGTAGTCTATGATAATATTGTGTAGTAAACGCTTTTCCACAATGCATGCACACATAAGGTTTCTACCCAGAGTGAATTATTTCATGGATTTGACAATCTTGGCATGTAGTGAATGCCTTCTAACATTGCTTGCACACATAAGGTTTCTCCTTAATGTGAATTCTTTCATGTATTTTATAATTACTCCTTTCGGTGAATGCCTTCCCACACTGCTTGCACACATAATATTTTTTTCCCAGTGTGCGTACTTCCATGTATTTGCCAAGACTGGTGTGTAGTGAATGCTCTCCCACACTGCTTGCACATGTTAAGATTTCTTCCCAGTGTGAATTCTTTCATGTTTATGACAAGACTGGTGTGTAGTGGATGTCTTCCCACACTGCTTGCACATGTAACATTTTTCCCCAGTGTGAGTTCTTTCATGTACTTGACAAGATTATTTTGTAGCAAATGCCTTCCCACATTGCTTGCACACATAAGGTTTTGTCCCAGTGTGTGTACTGCCATGTATTCGACAAGATTGATGTGTATTGAATGCCTTCCCACATTGCTTGCACACATAAGGTTTCTCCCCAGTGTGAGTTTGTTCATGTATTTGACAAGACTGGTGTGTAGTGAATTTTTCCACAGTGCTTACACATATAGGGTTTCTGCCCAGTGTGAGTTTTTTCATGTATTTTGGTATAAGTCTTTATAGTGAATGCTTTCCCACATTGCTTGCATTTGTAATGTTTTACCCCACTGTGAGTTCTCTCATGTACTTGACAAGACTGGTGTGTAGTGAATGCCTTCCCACACTGTTTGCATACATAAGGTTTCTTACCAGTGTGCACTTTCATGTACTTAACAAGACTGGTATGTAGTGAATGCCTTTCTATGTTGCTTGCACATTTAAGGTTTCTCCCCAGTGTGGGTCCTTTAATAAACTTGACAAGATTGGTGTGTAATGAATGCCATCTCACAGTGCTTGCATATATAATGTTTCTCCTCTGTGTGAATTTTTCATGTATATTAGAATAAGTCTTTGTAGTAAATGCTTTCCCACAATGCTTGCATACATGAGGTTTGATTGCACTGTGACAATAACTGTATCTGGTGAAAGCTTTACCACATGTTTTACATGTATAAGGTTTCTCTCCAGTGTGAGTACTTTCATGGCTTTGACACTGAGAGTATCTGATGAATGATTTCCCACATTGCTTACATATATAGGGTTTCACTGCACTGTGAATTCTTTCATATCTTTGGCAACAACTGTGTGTGTGGATTGTTTTTCCACACTGTTTACACACAGTTTCTCCTCCTGTGATTCCTTTCAAGCAGTTTAGAACTTTTGAGTATTGAAGTTTTTTCTGTATTGCATATATATATATATATATATATATATATATATATATATATATATATATATAGTTTCTTCCCAGTGTGAATACTTCTTTGAATTTGAAAACCACTGGAGGTGGTGGAGGTTTTCACACTTTTCTGACCAACAATGGTCTTCTCTCTAGAGTGAGTTCTTTCACTAAGTTCAGAGTAGCATTTCATGCATTGCTCATATTGATAGGTTTTCTCTCGATACTTGGTCCTTGCATGCTTCCCAAATGGCTGGAGATCACTTCAGGTTTTTATGTGTTCATTAAATTTACTCAGCTTGTCATCAAATCCCAAATACTAACGTGGCTTCTCTCCAGTGTGAGATAAGATTAGCACTTTTAATAATAAATGCCCAATCAGGGAGTCTCTCCAAACAAGATCTCTGGCTGGCTTTAAAGCAGCTCTTTTCATGTTCACATTAGCTTCTGATATGTGAAGAAATATATTTTTATGTTGACTAAATGTTTTATATTGATAGCATTTTGTTACCTCTTCATTTCTGTAAAGAAACAAAATATCAATCACAATATAAAAGTTTCCATATCAATAATTTACCAGGACAAGTTTTGGCTTGATATCTGCTAAGAAATTTTCTGAATGCTTAGGGTGAATACCTTGAAGGATGCCTCCAAAAGCACATTCCCAAGAGGCTGGTATTCATTTGGAAATTTTAAGTGGGTATACATTTGCAATACTTAAGGTATAGCATCATTTAAGTCATTGAAATATATGTTTCACATATTTATCATTTTTGACACTTTTCCCCATCACTTTCCCCTTCTATCTCTTAATATTAAACCCTAATTTATATTTTAGTATCTCATATAAAAGGAAACATTCGATAACTAACTTTCTGTTTCTGACTTAGTTCATTTAACATTTTGAGGCAGAGTCCCATCTTTTTATTTTTATTTTTTTTTTGCGAGAAGACAAGATATTCTCATTTGTTTTCAGCTGAGTACATATAGCAGATTTTTTTCCAGTGGTGGGAATTTAACAAGGGTCTGAGCAATAAAATAATTTCTAGCTTTTATATTACTTATTTTGAAAGAGATTCTCATTGCTTATTCATTTGGTCAAGGTGAACTCCATGTTATCATTCTGCTGGTTTAGCTTCTCAGAGTGCTGGGATTATCAGAATCACCACCATGCTGAGCTGACGCCACATTCTCCCTTTCCATGCAAACAGTGATTGACACCTGGGCTGTTACCAGAGCTTAGGTGTTGTGCATTATTTCCAGAACTTAGCTGTTGTAAAAATCCATGGAAACCCTGCTTTGGGCATAAATACATATACATCAGTGAGATCTAATCTTTTTAAATCTTTTCAAAATATACATAGGGAGTTTTTCCTATGTATATAATATAAAGCAAACTTTATATTTTTAGTTTTTGAGACATCTGTATATTGAATGTAAAACTGATTGTTTTATATTCCTTCCACATGAGGATTCATACTAAGAATTTTACAACATGAACACACACATTTCTTTGTAAGTTGTTTTCATATATCTATTAATATACTAGAAATTATATGGATTCAAAATCCATATGAATTGCTTCCAGGTTAGCAATTTTTTTAGATAACATATACCCAATATTCATTTATATACATAGACAAATAACTTGAAAATGAATTCTTGTCAAAGTTCAAGATGTATTGTTTTCATATATGCTTATATACAACACCCAAATGAAATTTCATAAATTTTTATGATGTTGATCATGAATTTTTTATACCAATGAGATAGTGTCTCTAGTTGTATAATGTCACCTCTAACTTAGTTTACTGTATTGAAATAGTTCTATATTCAAATGTCAGATTATACAAAACCTGTATGCATATAGAAAAAAGTTTTGTAAAATTAAATAAATTTGAACCACATGATCATCTCTATAGATGCAGAAAAAGCTTTTGATTAAGTCCAACACTCATTCATGATAAGAACCTTACAGAGAATTGGAATAGAGGGTCTTTATCTCAATATGGTAAAGGCCATCTATGACAAACCAACAGCCAGCATCATATTGAATGGTCAAAAACTGAAAGCCTTTACCTTAAAATCAGGCACAAGA